>JACGAQ010002223.1:0-44205 GCA_014119065.1 Orius insidiosus | reverse complement strand
GCCTAGATATACAACTCTGAAAACCGGTTTTTCGCGTTGTCGTATTTTCCAAGAAAATTTTCCAAGTTTTCTTTTTTTTTCAAAAAAAGTTCCGTTTGTTTTTTCTTCAAAAATTTTTAAAGTTTTTTTGGCAAAAATTTTCCGAGTTTTTTTCGAAAAATTTTCCGGGTTTACTTTTTTAAATTTGCGCTTATTTTTTTAATTTTTTAAGTTCTTTTTTTCGAAATTTTTTTAAGTGTCAGGGTAGAAACAATGGGCTATTGCCCTACGGATGTGCCTCTCGTAATGGGTAGAAGTATGAAATTTCTCCCTACTAAAAAAAAATAATAAATAAAAAGTGGCAATTTTTTTACACAGAAAATTCGTAAAAAATATAAAGAGTAATTGGTGAAAATTTGGTGAAAATCTGACCAACGGTTCGGCCGCAGCGAATTTTTTAAAATTTCAAACAGCCACATTTCCGTCATTTTTCGAAATTCAAAATCGCCCCTCGTTACATTCTTCTTCACCGGCTAAAGAAATTTGTGTGAAAATTGGTGAAATCTGACCAACGGTTCAGCCGCAGCGAATTTTTTAAAATTTCAAACAGCCACATCTCCGTCATTTTTCGAAATTCAAAAATCGCCCTCGTTACATTCTTCTTCACCGGCTAAAGAAATTTGTGTGAAAATTTGGTGAAAATCTGACCATGGTTCGGCCGCAGCGAATTTTTTAAAATTTCAAACAGCCACATTTCCGTCATTTTCGAAATTCAAAAAATCGCCCTCGTTACATTTTCTTCACCGGCTAAAGAAATTTGTGTGAAAATTTGGTGAAAATCTGACCAACGGTTCAGCCGCAGCGAATTTTTTAAAATTTCAAACAGCCACATCTCCGTCATTTTTCGAAATTCAAAAAATCGCCCTCGTTACATTCTTCTTCACCGGCTAAGAAATTTGTGTGAAAATTGGTGAAAATCTGACCAATGGTTCGGCCGCAGCGAATTTTTAAAATTTCAAACAGCCTCATCTCCGTCATTTTTCGAAATTCAAAATCGCCCTCGTTACATTCTTCTTCACCGGCTAAAGAAATTTGTGTGAAAATTTGGTGAAAATCTGACCAACGGTTCGGCCGCAGCGAATTTTTAAAATTTCAACAGCCCATCTCCGTCATTTTTCGAAATTCAAAAATCGCCCTCGTTACATTCTTCTTCACCGGCTAAAGAATTTGTGTAAAAATCGGTTGAAAACTGTGCGTTCCGGAAAAATGCTACATACGTCCGGACGGAACCTCAGACAAAGTTGAGATCGGTATAGGTAGATCCATATTCGAATTAACCCTACGGGTTTCAGAATTTCCCCAAAAACCCGACGTGGTGGGTATCACAAAACTTCTTTAAGGAAGTTAAAATACTAGTTAATATAATAGAGGGGGTGTACTAACCAATGAAAATAATATCAATATTACGTCCGTTAAAACAATTATACTAATGTAAATGCGAACAGCATAGCGTGAAAAGGAGGATAAAAAAAATTAGCTACTAATCAATTCTAGTTACGGAAAGATCTCATTCTGACCTCTAGTGGTTTTCAACCTAACTAATCTAACATTTCAAGTTACATCACTTTAGGCGATCCGAATCTGCTTTCCAAAAGGAAAAGGCTCCGGGGAAAAAAATTTGAATTAGGGTAAAGCCCAAGTTTTCGGCACCCTTAAGTCCAGTAATTGGCGGGGATTCCGGCATACAAAACTGGCTAGGAGTCTAAATTAGGGAAGTTTGTGAGGGAGCTGATTATTGATTTGTTGATGGGTTTCAATATTCTGAATCAGGGGTGCGGGAAATGAAGTTCTTACGTGTTCTAGTATTCGGCACTCTCTAAGTTTGATTAAATAAAAACATCAAAGATTAAATAATCTATGGCCTTTCTTTGGATATAAGCAAACAGAAAAAGTTAACGGATAAGTTGTTGCAGGACTCAGCACTTAGATAATAAGTTGTTGCAGGACTCAGCACTTAGACTAATAATTTGAATAAACTTCTTCTCTAGAAACCTCTGCATAACTTAAATGAAGCAAAAAACAAAAAAAAGTTTTTAATGTATAAAATCTACAGGTATCCTTAACTGAACAGAAGGCAGTATTCGAAGACTCCATTAACTGATTAATTTTAAACTTTATGGATTAGATATAAAATCATGCATAAAATGCTTATGCACAGAAGAGTTTTTTTCCGCCTCATGGTGCTGGAAGTTTAAATGTCTAAAAAACCACCATTAGAGTGCCAATTATTGGGTAGTATGCTAAAAAGAAGAACAAAAATGCTCTTGGTACAAACTGGTCTTTTTTTACCAATTGGTCTTTGGAATGACCATTTTCTTTACAGCATTGGTCAAACTAAATAAGCCTTCCAACTCTTGAAATGATGGACTTAACATTCTTTCGCAGTAACTGTGATGGGTGTTAACGGTTAATAATGAATTAATAATATTCGTCAAATATTAAGGCAATTTGCCTATTTTCGATTTTTAATTTGAAAAAATTTCTGATGAATCACATCAAATACTTCTAGATTACGCCTCAACTACATGCAAAAAGCACTAAGGGAGCAGGGGGTACGTAGACTTGGGAAATTTTCATAACTTGTTGATTGCCCAATAATATTTTTGGCAAGGCAACAAAAATAAAATCAATGGTCCTGAGAAAGGAAAAAAAAAACCTTGGAAGTTTGTATTAAATTTGTTTAACTTATAATACAAATATCTACATATTATGTAAAAAAAATATACATATAATTAGGAACTAAGCGGTTTTTGCTCCTTTTGTCTTCTACTGCTGGTCACTTGAGTCCATCCATCACTGTCGACGTTGTCATTAATAACAGGTTCTGCTTGAGTGACTCTTTGAGGGGCCTGAAACATTAAAAAATTCAAATAGTTTCATCAAAATTAAAATACTTTCATGGCTTACCCTATGTACAGCGACAACCTCATGAATTGGTACAGTTGACTGCAGTCGGCTCAAAAAAGCCTGCATGTTTGCCGACTGCCCAGAAAGAAAAATCGAACGCATTTCAGTCAAAGCTTGCACAACTTCCGGCCCTGAATCGTCCTCTAATAAAGTGTGAAATCGAGTATACAAAATATCTTCAAGTTCATCAACCAAGTCAAAAGTTTCAGCTCCTAAAAAAATTAGTAAAGAAAACACTTATTAATTTATTTTACCAGATCGTAACCTTTCAGATATTAAATTGATTAATGAAAGGACATTTTCTTCAGTCTCCCTTGGGCGTGCAGTTAGAAAAGTTATTATCGATGGCCATCTAAAAAAGAAAAACAAATTAAGCAACTCAAATGGATCTGGAGCTGGCCCGAACAGGAACTTCCTCAAATCAATTTAAAATACACGCCTACTATTAAAAAATAAATAAGGTGACCAGAATTACAAAGCAGGATGCTATGAATTAGGCACAAAGGGATTTTTAGCAAATAGTGTAGAGAACAACTGGGAATTTTGTTTTGCTCAGAAACTCGAAGAAACTGGCAAAAACACGTTAAGCGTCCAAGAATTCGTAGATCATTTGGTGAAGATGAAATTTGCAGGCGTGAAGTGTTCCAGGAAAAACTGGCGGCATCACTAACAACCTTACGATCGCTGTTCAGTTTTCCTCGTGGCCTGGAAGGCCTTTTTCCAAAAGCAATGGTATGGAGGGTATCTCAATGATTTCCTTGTAAAGGAAGTTAAAAGATCATTGCAATATCTTAATTGCACCCAAAGAATTTAAGTTACAAGAACGCTTCTCAGCAAAGGGTGTTGCTTGGGGAAAAAACCGTTGATGAAGATTCTTTGCAGAAAAACCAAGGAAATAGCCCGAAATACCAGTTAAGCTAATGTTTCTAGACAGACAATTTAAGAAAAATACGTCATGATTAAGACTATTAAAGCCCCCAGGCCAAAGCATCTTACAACTAACTACAAAAGATCCTCATTCTAAACCGATCCTTTGCTTCCAATTTTTCATAACAACTAAAAACCAGAAAGAGGTCAAGCGTTCAAAACTAAAGAATTTAGAATGTCAAAAAAATCTTACTTTCAGAGCCGACCAGTTATTCAGAACGATGCTGACGTAATGATTGAATTCATTCAAATTTTCCATGGTAAATTAACAAGCTTGTAGTAAATTGAAAATTCGCTGCAAAATGCTTCAAAACTTAGAAATCATAACAAACACATGGAAGAACTAAATGCATCTATACAAGCATGGAAAAAGTTAACTAAGGAGAAGGTTAACGAAAAGGATTAATCGAGACAAATCATCGACTAAGTTCTATCGAATCATCGATGTTTTTAAAATATTATTACTATTATTATGTTCAATCACTCATTTTTGAAAAATTAATTCATTATTATTTAAAAATTAAGAAACTAGTATGACATTGGGGAGTTTATTTTAAGCAAAATAGTTTTGATTTTTCGTTATCGAAAAAGCCGTTGAGAAACCGTTGCTTGTTTTTGTGTTGACACTTTCAGTTGTTAGTGTTGTAGTTGTTACTGATTAGCGATCACTCTTTGGACTTTCCGAGCACTGAGGAGTTAATTCAGTATCTTAAAAAGTTAATCCGTTAATATTTTTATTCCTTTTCAACGATAAAAGAAGATTTACTTGTCCTCGTTTTTAACAAATTTTACCGGCTATGGAGAGGAGCGATTTGAAGTAATTTATTTTAGTATAAGCCTATTTGTGTTGTGATTCAGTTGTGCTTGCGCTATATGAATTAGATTTTACTAACTGAATGAGTATTTGTTTAGATTATTACTGAGGCGTTATGCTAGGGCAATTGTGCCCATTCAAGCTAACATCTCTCTGTCCAGCTTTTGATTGTGCTCAAGAGTCTGGACAGAGGCCTCTTCGTGGCATTGTGCTGGGTGTTTCTTCCCTGAAGCCTGGGCTTTATCAAGCGTTTGGCTGAGAGAACGTATTCTGCTGTTTCCTCACCCTCTAGCAGAAACTGCATGTGATGTCTTACGTGCCATCCTAGCTCCTGTCAGCACTCCCATCAATGTAAGCCCTTTTACCCCCATCGGAAAAATCCATTTAGGTTCATTGGGTCCAATTTGGAGGCCCCCGCTTTGAACCCTGGATGATGAACGCTGTATCGCAGTGTTTATGATTATTGCCTTAACATGCGCCGGCCTCCACGATGCCCAGATGCAGGCCTTAAACTGCATGAGAAGGTCTGCTGCTAACCTATCCTTTTGGCCTGAGGAGTTTTGCCATCTTGTCCAAGTAGCTGAGAGAGTACTTTTCTTTAGCTCTTCAATCTTAACTCTTCACAGCCATTCAGGGCATCATTTCTGACCTCCTTACTATTAGCCTTCTAATTTTCCCTTTGCCCTTGGTCCCAAACCAGCTTGATGTAAGTTGCTGGTTGATATTTTCTTGAGCATTTCTGGTCTACCACCTAGTTGTCATCAGGGCCAATGCCTTAAGTGCATCCTGGCTATTTTTAATCTCATTTTTTTTTTTTCAGTGAGTTGGCGATGAAATGGCGGAAAGAAAGGGCTTTGAAGTATCAGGCTCGGCTTATGGCGAAAAACGGAGGGAAACCCTTGCCTGTAAATATTAATAAAATTTTGGGACTTGTCGACTTGACGAAGCGATCGTCACACAACGATTCGCCCTTCTACACCTCAAAACCACGATTTGCCCATATTCACCACCCCAACTCGTACACGTATGTTTGATTTTTCTAATTATCTCAAGTAACATCTTTATTTTTAGCTCTTCTAAGAAAAAGCATCTCAGAAAGTGGTCTAAATAGAAGGCGAGAATCTGCTTTTACCAAATCCCGTCTTAGCAGCATAAATATCATGTAATTTTTATCTTAATATTCTTATTTAGTTTTAATGGTTTTTGTTAACAGTAAAGGCCTTGAAAAATGGTTTACCACTCGTGGAAAAAAACAAGATCTTCTGAGATTAAACAATCAGCCCTTCAGATTTCTCAGCCGACTGTCCAGAATAATGATGTAACCTAAAAATTAACCTTCTTTTAACTATTTATATTTTTCAGGAACCAAATTTAAACATAATTGATTCAAGCATTGCGCAAGCTACCACAGACTTAGGCTCTCTTAACCTCAACGATGAAGAGTCCATTAATGAAGAAAGTCTTGAAGAAAAGAAACCTCTTGAATTTTACATCGATCTCCTCAACGAAACTTTTAACTTGTTAAAAATGGTAGTTATTTTCATTATCGGCTCTGCCAGATATTATCGTGATTTCAGGGCTACCCTGTTAAACATGTGGCAAAGATATTCGATATGATCGTCAAAAACTACTGGAATTTGGATGATCACCCAGTATTCTACGAAATTATATCTCTTCTTAAACAATCGGAAAATTTGAAGAACTTAAACTGCGAAAAAGTTAGATTTTACATTATTTGATTTGTTTATTTATTTTTTCTGCTCTTTTTTAGAATGAATTATTAGAAACCGCTGTCGAAAATTTAAAGGATAAATTAAAATTGATTGATATAGATATGGATAGTGTAATATCGGATGATAAGGAAAATGTAGGAAAAGAAAATATCGTTCCATCCTTTTCTGTCCAGTTTGCTGTATTGGAGTCAAAGTAAGAAGAAAATTTAGATATTGGTAAATCATTTAATTATAAAATTTTCCAGAAATACTGAGCAAAAGTTTGCGGTGACCCCCGTCAGGAGGAGTACCAGGCCGCATGCGGTAACACCTGGATCAGTCAAATGCGTGAGAACCCTGAGCGAACTTTCACCGACCGTTTCAAACAACTTCAGATTTAAACCAAATAGATTCTTAAAGTTTTAAGTCTAGAATAACTATAATATTATTTCTTTAGTTTGAGTCTTATTTTTTGAAACAGTATTTCTAAATTCGCACTTTATTAAAAAAATTCTTCAAATTGTGTAAAGATTTAAAATTATTTGAAACGTCCTATTTATAATGCAATCTTGTATATTTTTGTATATTTTAGACCTTTTAAATACATACTTCTTATTTTTTATTCTTGTTTTTCTTACATAACACAAGGGAGAGCCTAAAGCCACACTGAGCGAGGCAGACGAACAAGGCAGCCGAGGCGAGGCAGAACGGCCTCGGGCTGCCTCGTGTGGAAAAATAAAAATAGACGCGAACGCTCCGAGGCGGCGAGCTGAGGCAGCGATCCGGGCGCCGCATTTTTACTAATCAAACTGTTGGGAAAAAAAAAGAGAAAAAGGCTGTGGCCACGAAAAATTTACCGCAACAGAATTAAAACTCGCGGCGAGTTGTTTTTGCAGTCATTGTGGAGCAAAGAAAGTTTCCTTTTCACAAACTTCACAAGAATGACAAGGTCAGATTTTGTGGGGCTTCTTGAAAATAAAGGGGTGCGCCGTCAGCCGAGGCGAGGCACGTTCAAACCCCGTCCCGTTGAAACGAACCCGAGCACCGAATTCCTTTGATGTACCGACTCGATCGGCTCGGCTGCCGCACGCCTCGGACCTGGCTTCCTCGCCTCAGAAACGAATGCCTCGTTCAGGTCACCAATTGTGGGATAGTTCATCACCATTAATTTAGAAAGAAAGAAAAACGCTGTGTTGTGTGTGATGTATATGACTCTGATGATAATTAGAACATATGTTGTGTACCCACACAAGAATACTCACCTGTCTTTTTAAGCTATATTATACAAAGATCATAGTTTTTGGCGGTGTTCATACATCAAGTAGCCTAGTTGCTTCATGCTCATCTAGATAGAACCACTTGTCTCGTTTTGAACGTTTTCAATCATCGATTCGTGCTCAATTCATGCTCTAGAAAGGTTTAGTCACGTCTTAGTCTATTTCTAGGCACCTGACAAAATAATATAAGTAATTCCAATTAAAGGGCAATTGCTAAAACATAAAGTACATTAGTTTAAACCAAGTTATAACTGTCGATGAATTCAGATATCGAGTTTGAAAAAATGCCGCTAGTTTTTTAATACCCAAGATGCTCTGGTAAGTGGAGAGGTAAGTGGATACATACAATGGGGTGACTATGCAGCATCAACGAAATTACAATTCTTTCGATAGACTCGAACTATCGAAATGTTCATTGGATGAAGATTCTTTCAAAATGGTGTGTAATTTCAAAAAATATCTATTTAACATCAGAGTTAGGCGTGAATTCATGAGTATGATTATGAGAGCAAGAGTATTATTATGACTGTATTCATATTCATAAAATGTAGAATTTTTTTTCTTTTTTTTAATGAATTTTAATAAAAACATAGTTCAATTCCATTGCAATTTAATTTTTAGAACGTGTAATTTAAATTTAAATTTCAGAAATTTATGGATTAGGTAGTTAAATATTCGTAATTTCTTTTTTTTAAGAATTTTTATATTTTATGATTACGAATAGCTGGTAGGACGGCTATATTTTGTACATACTTACGGCCGCGGAGTTCAGTGATGTGATTAAAAAAAAAGTAATTAATTTCAGTTTTATGGATTTATTTTCTATGAGGACATCAGAAAATGGAGCAAAAATGAGGTCAAGATTAGACCCTAGCTGTATCGAAATTGATGCTGTACACTAAGAATTTAGAGTGGTTTTGTACCGCATGGTGGTTTTGCGCATAGGCTTGCTCACAGCTGGATCTATCGGACCTCCGATAAACACATGTTATAATTTGCTTGTTGAATTTGTAACAAAAGCTTATTTACACAGCGGGAAGATGGTTCTTACAATCCATTTTTATTATCTTATGAATCAATTATTGAAATTTAACATTCTACAAAGCTTATATTTTCAAAATTACTAAAATTATAAGGCCCAATTGTGAACAATAAAAAGGTAAAATTCCGTTTGGAATGAATTGACGTGCTATCTACGTTTCTTGGATCACTATTTGGCAGACGTGGGTTACTCTTACCTATGGCGTCGGGTCAAAAGAAGTTAAAGAAATATTAATGAAGCTGCATACTGAGTAGCAATTATGTCATTCGCCACTAGAGAACTATATTGTTTCATTAGTACATAATAATTAGTATTGATGCTACATTATTAATGAGTAGCAATTTTTAGTTTATGTAATTCGCCACTAGGAACGCTATTGTTTCTTTATGTTGGGGGCGGGCTTAGCAGTTAAGGTGATAAAAGCGGTTTTGAAAAATGAGGGAATTTTTTAAATGTACATTATGTAGTTATTTTTTCAGCTAATTGGTTCACGGCCGCAAATGTCATTTTTTTAAATCTTGCTTTCCGCCCGGAAGCAAACTTTTTTTGGATTTTTTAATAAATACTGGAACTTATAAAAAAGATAAATAATTTAGACGTTGTTAATTTAAAAAAATAAAATGCGCGTGTGCCAAAACTGAGGTGGGAGCTGGTCAAGGGAGGGCGGCGAGGAAGGGCGGGAGATTTCTACTTTAAAGGGGGTGTAAACATCCCCTGCCGTTATTTCGCCCTCAACCTTCGACGTGACAACCCCGGACGGTAATGCGATAGTTTACTTTACCGACCGTTTCTTAATTTTATTTGTGTTCATTTAGTTTAATATCCCTCCCCTTTCCTCTTTTTCCCACGTGAACTGTGATGATCGTTTAGAGACGTTTTTCACCCAATGGTGGATAGTGCCTTTTAGATTAATTTGTTTAAATACATACGAGTTGGATAATTATATCGTTGAACGTACGATGTACAATAAGGTATTTTTTATTAATTTATTTTTCTCTCCGAAAAACAATGACGATATGACATTACTGAAAGCTACAACTTTCAACTAGTCATCACGTGTCTTTAAAGGTTATAATTTGTAACCTGAACATCATCTTTGCCAAAAATAATTTCTTCATCGTTTTTCAAAATAATAAAAGAACATTTACCTATATGGAACCATAAATAAACTTTTAAATTGCTCAAATATCATTATTTTTTATGCTTTTACTTTATATTTCTCTCTTAAACCAGTAAAAAATCTAACGCTGTGCACTTGGTTTGATAAAACTATATTATATTTTTATCATGTAGGTAATTTTATCAAATATGTTATTTATTAGGAGCACATGAATTACGTACCTACATTAATTTTACTTAAGTTGTATTAATTTGAAATCTGTAAAGTATGTACCTGAACATAAATATGAAGAAAAAAGTTTAAAGCTATCTTTTGCTATATGTGATTGATTGCACTCTTTTGTTCCATTGGGGGGGGGGGGGGGGTAGGTACATCCCATATTTATGATAAAATTATCATAATAAACATAACAAAAAATATTCATAAAATAGAAAATTCATTTTAAAATCGTCGGGAAAAAAAATCATCCCCAAGACCTGTACATCTAATCGCTGCCAAAAACACTCCGTGTTAATGACACCCCGCCTCGAGGAACCTTCTACAGGAGCCAGTTATGATATCAACTTCCCCGCCCTCCGATGTACACTGCAGTGAAAGAGGAGAGATGAAGCGCCCGTGGTCCCGTTTCCAAAGCTCCCCTTGGCGGCGTCGCGAAATGCTTGTTAACAGGTGTGTAATATATTAATCAGTGACTACTGATTTGGAGCTACGTTATCGTACTCTCTAAAATTATTACCTCCGTTGCGAACAACTACTATTTTTTTTAGGAGATCAGTCGAACATTTGGAAATACCCTCAACATTTATTTTGAAATATATTAATGAAGTGATCACTGATTTGTTAGATGATATCTTATAGATCGGTCTAAACTCCCAAAAATCCCTGAAAAGATGCTTGTTTACAGGATTTACGCAGAAATTCCTTCTTCAATATTCTGATAATTTTCTAAAAACCGTGTTCTCCCTGATAAAAAGCATTTCTCGACGCCGCCAAGAGGAGCTTTGAAAACGGGAGCACGGGTGCTTCATCTCTCTTCTTTCTCTACAGTGTACATCGGAGGGCGGGGAAGTTGAATCAAAACTTTTCTGGCTGCTGTAGAAGGGTTTTTGCGGGCGCTTGTTTTTTACACGAAGTGTTTTTGATAGCGATATCACATTTTTGTAGTTTAACTATAAAAAATACTTTTAAAGGTCATATTTTTAGACACGTTATAAATATAGAGTTCGAAATTTCAAGTTTAGTTCTCCTGGCTAGGGACCCTTCATTGCGGCAAAACGTACCCTAAAATTTCAGTTTTTTGTTCCTAACTTTTTTTTTGGGTTGAGATAAT
Source organism: Orius insidiosus (assembly GCA_014119065.1). Taxonomy (NCBI): domain Eukaryota; kingdom Metazoa; phylum Arthropoda; class Insecta; order Hemiptera; family Anthocoridae; genus Orius; species Orius insidiosus. The sequence goes on along the minus strand of JACGAQ010002223.1, from coordinate 33,037 downwards.
TGATTAAATCTTTTAAAAGGCACTGGATATAATTGAAGGAAGCTCTGAGCAAAATTTTAAGTCAATCAGTGCCCTAGGAGAGGCTGTAGCCCTGGCTCTCTGAACGGGAAGAAGAACACGCCAATGGCGAAAAACCGGGTTTTCAGATTTGTATATCTCAGCACCATATATACCGATCAACTTGAAATTTTCAGAATTTACTCATATTAAATCAGAGAATAGCTGTGTAAATTTGGAGTCGATCGGTGAACAGGGTGCTGAGATCCAGATATCCGAAAAACGCAAATCGTGACGTGAAGTAAAACACCGTTCGTACTATTTGCGCTTTCGGTCGGGGTTTGCTTGGCGGAGCGGAAAGCCATCACTCGTTAATAATTTACGCCATTTAATAATTTTTTTATAGTTGTTTTTGGACTTCCAAAGGGAAAGATTCATGAGCCTTTATTATTTCTAGATTTCGTAGTCAAAAATCAGAGAACCGATCTAGCATTCCCTTTATGATAAAAATTTAGGAAAACAGAAGCATTCCGCTGAAGTATGCGGCTCAGATGGAAATTTAACACTTGGATGGTTGATTCGAAATTGCATGGTCGAAAGAAAGCTTTAAAACTTCAAAAACCGGGTTTTTCACTATTAGTGATTGAAAACTCAATAAACTAAATTTTTAGGCCCATTTCGACCTGTTTTTGGCACAATTTTAAAAATTTGGCAGGTTTTATAATATATCTAGCCACCTCAGATGGGCCTCAAGACTGGTGGCTTTTAATTTTTACCCTACTTCAAGTCCCCTGGTGAACTTCTTTTCCGCTCCTTTTGGTGGTCCGATTTTCGTAACATGTTTCAGATCATGAAGTGGGGGCATACTTACATACGACTTAAGTTTTTTATGTTTTAAAAACATTTGGACTAAAATTTTAGCGAATGACACTGCGTTTAAGAGTTAAGACCTCCTGTTATGTACTATGGCGTTGTAACCTCAAATATTTTTAGACCATTGGGTAAACATATTAGTATTTATCAGCTAATCGAAAACAAAATTTAAACCCATATTGTTTAAAATATGTACTACGCAAAAAATAGAAAAGGTAACTTTTTAATGATTTTTGAACATTTCAGGGGCAAGAAAGTAAAGAGCTACAGATTCCACTGGGCGGGAGAGGCGGATTCGGGCTCAGGTTGATGGAAAGCTATCCTGGTCTTCCCGCTCACTTCTTGCATCAACTTCAGCCGCAATTTTTCCACCCGGTACCTTTTCCCGCTTCGGTCCCGTCCGCCTTCGCTCCGCCGCCCCTCAAAACGCTCAAACTCGAAGACATGCTTTCCCCGATAAGCGTTTCCGTCTCGCCCTCACCCGAAGACCTCACGGACGATGCACGAGAACCGACTCCCGGCTCTGAGCTTTCGACCCCAGATGACGCTCATCTACTTTGACGTAAGTTTTTTTAAAATTTACAATGAACGTTGCTTTTGAATGAACGAACTAAAAAGTTTTTTGTATATTAAATTCAAGTGTGGCCACTAAGTTTTCTCCATGAGGCGTGATTTATAGTAGTGATGGGGTGTAAGGATGTCGTAGGACGATGACGGGGTGATACCCAAGTTTCCGTTGTAATAGCTTTAGTTCAACCACCAGATGGTCTCTCTTCCTCCTCTAATCACCTAACTCTGACAACTTGTCTTCTTTCTACATTGATTCCTTAACACGTGTCATCGTAAAAGAACAAGTAATTTTTCCTCCTTCTTAACTTCTATTACAGATGCACCGACTGACGCTTTCTTTAAGTGTTCTTCTTCTTATTCTTCGCTAAGTTTTTTAAGATATTGACTATAAAAACCTATGGATGTTGGAATCTGTTATTAGAGAGTTTCAGGGAATCGTAATTCCGAGTCCCGACTCCGACTCGCTCAAGGTCATACGACTCGAGCCGCCAGTCGTAATCGTAATACGACCCGACTCGACTGGGTCGTATACCGGAACGACTCAAATCCCGACTACGAGTAAACGTAAGGTTATATTTTACGAAGGTTATTTCGTTATATCTTTTAGTATCAGGTTCATGTTTTTTGTTGTTTTTACGATTTCAAATACAATCTCGTTTATTTTCGGGTTGTTTTTGTCGTTTTCACGATTTCAAATACAATTTCGTCTATTTTCAGGTTGTTTTTTGTTGTTTTTACGATTTCAAATCCAATATCGTTTAGTTTCGGTTTGTTTTTTGTTGTTTTCACAATTTCAAATCCATCGAGGAGCCCTGGGAGTTTTTTCAAAAGTCGAAGAAATAAAGGTACCCAAGTTCGATTCATGAATTTGCTCTAGTGAGAATATTGTGAACTAACTCAGTCGGAACTGAGTCGGAACGACTTCCTGAAACTCTGTTTTATAGCCTCTACGAGAAGACCTTTCCCGTTTGGTGAGTCGGAGTCGGGACTCGGAATTACGATTCCCTGAAACTCTCTATTAACTTTTTTGTTTTACCAATTCATTGGTCGATTTGGTGAAAGACCTTTCTATGAGCGATCAAAAAACGCCCGAAAATCTGGTAAAAAGGTTTTTTTTCCGGAGTATTGGACGAAACCGTGGAAAACGCTCAAAAAGAGTGCTTATTGGTAGAAACATAGAGAAAAACTTGGCCGACTCTAAAAAATAGTACTAACACACTCATTTAACATACAAACCCAGCAGGTTTACAAAGGTCAATCAAAAGAAACATTCAGTTGCAATTGCTTTCACCTGCTGGATGAAAAATTTCGCTTTTGAGAGTAGTGATAGGTCAAAGTAGTAGAAACTAATTTCTAAAAGAAAAATCAAAAGACCCATTTTAGATAATATGCTGTTTGATTCGGTCTGCGCGGCGGGCTCTGAATTACTAATCTGTTTTCGATGGACTCAATTGATTAACTTCAATATTATTGTCGCATGTCTCTAAGTTCGGTTCATCCTCATTATTAATAGACCAAGGTAGACTCAACAATTTTTTAAAATGAAATCAGTCATTTAACTAAGAAAAAAATTGAAAAAATCTAAAAATATCTTCTTCAATATATTATCTGAACTTCTTCTTTTTTTTAAACCTTACTATAATAATGGTGGAGATGGATTGTAGGTAATGTTTTGATGATTCTTTTCTTCGAAATAGAATCTGAAGGTTCAGATTCTAAAATAGTTTATACCATTCTCCAAAGCTGATAAGTATAAGTTACTTTTTTAGAATTAACGAAGTTATTGGGATTGCCTCAAACATGGTTTTTGGAAATGGATTTCTAGACCCTGTGAAATCAAAAATAACCTTGGACATTATCTTCCACGTTGGGCCGATTCAGATTTTTATCTTTTTTAAATTTTATTGCTAAGCCTGTGGATTTTTTCTTAAGTATTGCATCAAGCTTATTATGGATTTAATGTTAAATTTAAGCCTTCCGTTAGGTCGGATTCGGTTGTTAGAGGTAGTACGAGATGATGAATTTTGTTTAGGATCGTGACATTCGGAAGGGGCACAGATGGGATGAGTCGCGGCCGGGTCGGAATGGTCTGCGTCAGCTGCGGATATTTTTGCCGCAGATAATTTTCAATACAGGCATTTATCTATTAGCGTACTCTTTGTAGGCCATAAACGAGTTGTGAGAAAGCTTCGTGGTTTATTGATTAGGGGAGGATGCGCTTACATTGATAACGAGTCGGATGTGTCCAATCGGAGGCAGACGAGGGCGGGACTTGACAGGCTTCGGCTCCGCCTTTCTACCGACTTTGCCGCCCCCGACAATAGCTTCACTCCTTTACTTGGTTTTAAATTTTTTCTACCTCCTCCCCAACCCACCCCTCTCCATACCATCCTACCATTCTCACAACCCTACACCCGTTGTACTCGATCCTTCGTACTCTTCACCCTTATCATGGCTCTTTCCTATTATAATTCTGGCCGTAATACCAGAATGTTTCCCTGATGCTAATCGACATGTATTTTCAATACTTCAAACCTGATTATTTTTTTAATTAAAAAATTTGTAATTAAATAATAAAGGGTTCTTCTTCCAAAAATAAGAAAGTGAGAGAGTTATAATTATAAAATTGAAAGATAAGCGTAGGTGCCTACGTTGAAATAAAATTGATCTCCGATTTTCTTCTTCTTGTGTTTATCATATACCTCAATGTAAGAAATTGATCTCTTTCCAACTTTTTCAACATGAATTTTCTATCATACTCTTGATTTTGGCAATGGTTCTTTCAGACCTCGTGAGATAAAAATGACCACTGGTCTTTTCACAGATTTTTCTGAGGGTTTTTTTTCTGGAACACTTTCCGGCCGCAATTTTCATGGGATTTTTATGAAGCCTTTCTTATCTCGGAAATTTCGCAAAAATGGTGAAATTCTATCCGTCTGAAGTTTTCCTAGATTATTAAAAATTGAAAGAAACAATTAGCAGATTCTTGTTGCTAAACTAGCAAACAATGCAGTCATTTTCTGGAGTTAACGTTGACCAATGGACAAAAGATGTCCTGACAGTATCTCCCGAAAATTCGAAGGATATCCTCAACCAAAAGGAGATAAAGCGGGAGTCGTAATGAACGTTTATGAGCTGAATTGACCGATCTGCTATCTTATTGTTGAGGCACACAATCCCTAAACTTGTATAAAAAGTTCCGTTCCATATTTCTGAAACGATGCTATTCTTCGAGGGTCTCCCCATTGGCTCCCACATGTTCAAAAATTTGTAACTCTTCCCACGGAAGTATCAAAGAGAAATCGAAAAGCCAACAGGAAAAATGCTGGGTATTCAAACATACCACTGCTTGTTTGTAGTGCTAGCTCCATTTAGAAAAAAAGGCTACAAAATTTAATTGAATCTACATATTTTTCAAATTAAATCTGTTTAATCCATTTTTCTTTTCTAAATTAGAATCGAGTGACAAAATGGCAGAAAATTCAAATGTCAGTCGTTGTTCTTGGAGTGTGATCGGGGTTGCCTACTTGGCCAACGCCATTCGAAAACAAAATTTTTTTTTCACTAACTTATCGCTTTAGGAGCACAAGTATCCATAAATAATAATAATAAGTATAAAACGTCGCGTTAATTCTAACACCGGACAAGTCATTTTCCAAGGTTTTCAGGAGAACCAAAATAGGATTAATTTCTCATTGGAATCAATGCATCACCTGTTGGCTTAATCGTATTTTCTGTTGATTATAGGGTTAATCTGCCAACGGAATTCGATCCACCACAAAATTTACCATCAGAAACTAAATCAAAATTGATAAAAAATGACTTGTCCGTTGTTAGAACTAACGCGACGCGCCTTTTAAAATATCGTCCCGCAATTGAGAGGGGGGTAAAAATTAGTCACAGTGAAGTTTAGCCAGCTCATGATGAGAATGTATTTTTTTCCCGATACTGCCCTTGGGATGTCTAAAAACTTCATTGTAAAAGTTGGCTTTTCCCTTTCTTTGTTTTGCCTTTTACTGTAAATTTTTTCCGCCTTTCCAATTATGGATTTAACATTTTATGCTATCTATTATACTTATATACTGATATTGGTGTAATTCTTGTGACATCGGTTGTGTTATGGATTTTTCTGGTTTAAAAACATCCAAGGGCGAAAGGGGGAAGGCGAAAATCCCCGATAAATTACAACCGAGGGGAGTGGAAATCCGCTTCTTGGACCACCTGAGACTTGATTCATACATTTCAAAATAGTCTGATTTCAACGTGGATAAATCCGAAGGATATTGAGATTATCGATCCCCAGATTGATTTTGATAAGATATCTTGTTGAAAAGGTTAGATGCTATTTAAATGTCTAGGTTTCATTTGAACCTGAGATAACAATGGCTAGCCTGAAAGGGTGTATACGTGTCAACATCACGCGGTTCGCATAATGCATTTAACCATAAAAAGCAGAAATCGCGAGTTACCGTTTGCATAAAATCTGAAACTGAACACAAAGAAAATAGTCGAAAACGTTCACCACGCATTTGAACATAATACATCTCATAAAGAAGAGATTTAACACTTGTCGTTTCGACATAAAATTTGTCGCAACATATCGCAGTTAAACATAAAGGAAACTTTCATTTTAAAGAACTATAAAACTGTTTCTGTCGTTTGGGCATAATACATTTACTATAAACTAGGGAGAGCCAAAATCGTTGAAAACGCGATTATGGCGAAACGGAAAAAAATTTAAAACTTGACAGTTCACCATAATGCAATTCACATAAAGCATCTCACCATAACTAGGAAAAGCAAGCAGGCAGCCAATGGGATCAGCTCGTTTGATAACACAAGGGGTTAATTTTTTTTCCTCCCGCGATGTGCGAATTGCATGAAACAACAAGTTTAAAGAGAGGCTTTTATGGTGAGAAGCGTTATGGTGACTTGTACTTTTTTTTTATCGACTTGAAATTTTTTATGTCGACTTGCATTTATTGAAAAGTAGCTTATGGCGAAACGCTTTATGTTGAAATATTATGCTCAAATTTGTGAACTTTTGAGAGCTTTATTGTTCAAACGCATTATAGTGAACTACTGATTTTTTTTTCTGTCGAAACAGATTCTTTATGTTCAACTGCTTTAGAGTGAAATGCGTTATGTTGAACGGTGTTCTCCCGCCTGGAAGCTATTTTTCATTTGTTGACTATGGTTCTAAGAGTAGCGAGAAAAAATGAAAATGAAGAAATGAAAGCGAAGACAGGAATGAAATGCAATCCTGGCTTGCAGCTAACGAAAACAGATAATATTTGGTTACAGCATCCCTATTTTTTTGACCAGGGTTCTCTTACTCAAAGAGCCCTCTTAAGGAGCCTGAAAAATACAAAAGTGAAATTCAAGTTCACAGATTTCAGGAGATTAAAATAAAAAGAGTGCTCATGAGAGAAGAAGAGTGGAAGCTTCCTTTCACGATGCAGTAAACTTTTTACGACTTGTCTACCCCATATGAAACCCTTCGACGTCAATTGAAAAAAAACCATTTATTCAAAACGTATATTATACAGTCGAACGTTTTTCCTGCTTTTCAAAAATAAAAAGTCTTCCTGCGTTAGTAAAAACGGAAAAGGGAGTTGTCAGGGGTTGAGAAATGCGTGTAAGTTGTTGAAAAGCCAACGTCCTCGCTCGTATAAGCAAAGGATTAGCTTTAGGCCCGTGTTCTTCTCTTCCTTCACCGTCATGAATTTTTCATGAGTCGCTCTCCACCTGCTCACCTCAATTTGTAGTTGCCTTAATATTTTTTTGTCCAATATTTCTTTTAAATATTTTAATTTAAATAAAGCTAGATTATTATCGTTAAACAGTTTTATCATTTTTCTATTTATGTTGACAATATAGAACAATAGGTGTCCCGATTAATTGGATTAACAAAGTTTTAAAAATAATCCTCTCAGCTCTAATATATGTTAATCCGGGAGTGTGGCATATGTTGAGAATAATTAATCAAGAGAGTCAATCATTACTCACCCTCGGAAAATCACGTTTCCACATCCCCTATGACCGCTAACTTGAATATTTCGATAAAGTTTAATTCGTATAGTGACCCTTAGTTTTTATTTTTTAGTTTTAAATGGAAGGGTAAAATGAACGTTTGTGAGTTGATGAGTGTTGAAGACAACGTGGTCTCCCTTGTCAGATTCACACGCACGGTTGTAATTACGTCCGTTTACCTCGTGCAACTGTCGCGAAATGATTACGTGTCGGCGAACGGATTAGGTCCGTCTGTTTCTCGGAACTCTCCCTTACAGGCTTGTTTTCAGGCAACCCTTTTTATCCCCCTCGCCACCGTTTAAAATGCATGTCCCCCTTTTTTTATTTATATTTCGGTTTGTTTACAAAACTCTGGCTAATTCAATTTATTAAAAATTGTCACCAGATGGCCTGTTGCAAAACTCCAACCTGCTGCTAAGGAGCTTTGCGTTCGCTGCTTTTCTCAATAATGCAGGTACTGTCATTTATTAAAAATATAATATTAATCAATTGTTTCCTTAGCGCAGGGTGTTTTTTTAATTTCAATTTTCAAAGAAAACATGGGTTTCAAAAGGTTGGCCGATTCGTGGTGTGAAAATTAGCTTTTTGATTCAATCGTTGAATGGAGTTGATTGGAGGAGCCGACTCCGATGTGGTAATCACTCGAGATTTAGGAGGGAAAAAAACGGAGAAACGCCTGGTATCGGAGACAAGTGGCGGATAGGCAATAAAAACTAACTGCCTGTTTCGCAAGCAATATTTTAAAGAGGGTAATCTAAGGCCATCGTAAAGGAGGCGCGCGGTGAAGCAAAGTGAAGCGGGGGTGAAAGTGTTGCATTTTGTCTGGCTCGTAAAGGGGCCGAGTGAGCTAGAGAAAGAGGAGAGAAGAGCCATAAAAGGAAGAGAAAAAAAAAAAAAAGGGGAAAAAAGGATTCGAAGGGTCGAGAGCAATCTGCCGGAAGAGCGCCTTGCCCTCAGAGTACATGTCAGACAATTTCATTCCCTTTTAGTCCACCTTTAGGAAAAAGAGCATTCTTTTTATTCAACAGCTCCTTCAAAGGACCGTTTTAAATTAATTTTTTTAAGTCTCAATTAGTCGTTAAGGCAAGGTATTAGTCGTAAAATTAAGTTTCCACAGATTTCCGATGAACGGCGCACGACATCTACTTCCTTGCACGACTTTTAGGTCTTGCGGGCTTCAATCAAGTATAAGCCTCACGCCGCAGTAACAAATCCTATTCCCTGACTCCCCAAAGACAGTTTATTACCCTCGAAATCAGGAAATTTGATACGTGGGTCATAGAAACACCCATTGGATCAAACAACCTAATTTAGTCTATTTAAGTAGCATTAATTGACCTATTATCTTTTTTTTAATTTAAAAAAAGATTTATCAGTAACAGGAGTTCACTGACTTAAACATGCAATCTTTGATAAATGTTGATGATGACTTCTTTGCGATAATTAGCCCTATAAAGTCCGTTCGTAATCCTGGACTGACCTAAGCCCCAAAGCCGAGATAACAGGGGATTAAAGGACCAACAGGCAACAAGATTAATTGTCGTTACGAAACCTTAACTCCCCAACCCCGCTTGAAAGCCAACGAAAAGAGGGTATTCCGACCAGTTATTTTTTAATATTAAAAATCTAAATTTTAAAGTTGATCGAATTACACTTTTTTCATTTGAACTATTGATTGATTGACGAAAAAAAAGAAATTTCTTGCGCCATCAACTCATTATCGTTGGATATTTGAATAGAATGTACAAAATCATTTTCTTGGATCTTCTTAAGCTGTTTTTATATAAAAAATATGGGGCAGTAGAAACCGTTTTAAAAAATCAATGTTTGTGGGAATGATTAACTTTTGCCCCGAGGGGACTAACAGAGGGTGAAAAACATCCTGTTTGGTTTATGTAGAAGGGGATGAGTGGGCGTGTTAAATAAGCGTTCGTTTGATGTTGTTTTCTTCCTTCATATAAGTGGCCCCTCCATTTAGATCCTTTCAGTGATATCAAATCGGACATTTGAGAAGTAGGTTGGAGAAAAATTTTGACTGTTCGGTTTGATGCAAGCAGGTGTCTTGTCGATTTCAGTGCGGCAATAACGGTAAAGCATTAACGAGATAGGCGTCGCTCATTATGCGGCACCTGACCTGCCGAGCTAATTGCTATTTTAAAAATAGGCAGAATTCCTGCGGTGCTTATTATCGAACAAATACGAACGTTAGTGGCATTAATTGAGAAATCATGATTTGCGGATCACCAAACTTTTGCTTGATGTTCGAACTGTTTTACCCCCAGGACTAATGAGCTATTGAGTACACTTCCCCGATTTTCGAAAACGAGCCACGTGACGCCCGTGCTCTTTTTTCCCCTCCTTTTTCACTATGTCGACACATCAATCCATGTTTTAAATCCTTGTCATCTCTTCTGTTCATTGTTATTTATCTCTTTTTCACCAGCATCAGTAAAAATACCCCAAAAAATTGATAAAATGAACTGCATACGGTTTTTTTTTTTAGTTTGGGAGGGGCTACACTGCTTTTCGGAAAAATATTAGCTTTTATTTCAGTTTCGGGAAAAGATAAAAATGTTCCATTACTTTTTTTAAATTTCCTCTCTTTTGGGAGTTCTTTTAGAATTCTCAATTGAGCTCAAAATTATTTTTAAATCGAGCATTTTTTACGTCGTGAAGAAATCACTCGTTCGCAGAAGACATAAAAAGGACATCGGAATTTCATTGTGGGAGTTTTATTTATCCCTTTAAAAGGGATCATCCCTATAAAAGCCCTTAAAAATTTGCATATTCCCTCCTTTATTACTTTTAGCCTTTCACTCCATGACTTAACATGTATAAAACTTAGTGGCCGTAATCTAAATATAAATGTTTTTTCGTTTATTACGAACAGAATAAAGACGTAATGGATGTTAAAACATTTAAGTATGAGGAGTCGTTACATGCACGTTTTGTTTCCGTGCGTAATTGTCCACAATGTTCTGAAAGGTGTTGTTTGTATGCTCGGCGATAACAATAAACGGAGAAATATGCGGGCACTTTAGACTGTTTGAGGAGAGAAGGGGGAAAAAGCATTTTATTACGTGCATTTGTCAGCGGTCCCCGTTTCAATATCTCCATCTAGACCGGTAGCATTAGTTCTAAGTCTGACAGATGCGACCTCACCCATAACACTTGTGCACGGGATATTCTTTCAAAGCTTGACAACCTCCTCTTTTCACCTGCCGAAAGCCAATATTTTTGAGATATTCTCAACTTTCAAAATGAATAACGAGTGAAAAGTTGTGCATGCGAGAGAGAAAAAAAAGCGAGAAAAGCGAGAAACGATTAGGGATAAGAAAACGACCCTCGTGGTCCTTGAGGGGGGGTTGGAAATGGACCGTTTACACCGTAGGTGGGTGTAATGGTGGCAGCGGTCGGAGCACTCCGTGGTGTGGGTAAGGGGGGCAGGAATGTTGGACTAATTCAACAAAAACAGGGAGAGACGCCTCCGCTTACGGAGTGATTACACAAACATGTGCCACTTGACTGATGGCCTTTAATCCTTTATACACACTCCCGACCATCTTTATCTCGTTACGACAACCCGACGTTCCTGTAATAGCCCACATTAGTACATTTAATTTGTCACCCCGATTTCGTGTATGAATTAATTAAATATTATGTAAATCTTAATCCTCCCCAGTTTCTTTCACTCCCGTGCTAAACCCTTTTTACTATCGGGACCTTTTATTAAAACAACCGATACACACAATCATTATGTTCTTATAATCTCATCTAACCCTCCCTCCTTAAAATATCGTTTTTAATTAAAATTGTTCATCCGTACAATATTGTGGGAATATAAACCAAATGATTCCTTATGACAAAAGACACATTTGAAATTATGAGATGTAATCATGTCGCCTTCTACGAAGGGAGAAAGAAAGTGGATTTACACGAGTATCTCGAAGTTATTTCGTCGGTTGGTGTCGAGCGAACCACATCACGTACTAGGAAGATCTACGACCAATAATCACAACATGGAGTTTTCTTAAGCTTCCTTTCAACTCAATTCATACAATTTTGAACTTTTTTAAAAGATTAAAGGACATGAGTATTAAATATCTATCAAACACTTGCGAAGGCTCCTTAAAGGTCGTATTTTTTAGGCTATGGTCCTATGTGGGAGCTTTCACCACATTGCCATGGCATTCTTTGAGGGTTAACTAAAAAATCAATGGCCACACATGGGAACTGGAGCTGTCACTCTAGCCTGCATCTACTAAAACATGAATTTATAATATCTAATTTTTGAGATCGGAAAAGCTTACTAGATGTATATAAAACCGCTTACATGGTTTCGCCCTGGGCTTAGGCCACTAAAGCTGTTCCTCCCTTTACCCATTTACCTTACTTTAAACGTCCCCCCCTTCGTCGACGGTTTCCCGACACCCCCTTAAACCTTGCTCAATTCTCGCCCCCTTCTCATTTTCAGTTTTCGATCCAATTTGTATTCCTCATCTGATTTCGGCATAATTTTCCGTCAATCTTATGCAAAATAAATAAAAACTAAAATACGAGTTTAAAAATAAGTAGTAGAAACAAAAAAAATTGAAGTCATTATTTAGCTTCTTTGAATGTGAAAAATTCTGACTTTAATTTTGATACTTTTTAAGCGATGAAATCTTTTCGGGTGATACTGAGGGAGAGGGTGGTAAAAATGAAAATGTTTATAAGCGAGATTTCTTTTTATAGCTTTTTTTTTTTAAAGCGTCGTTTTTTTCTGGTCGAGGGGTAGTAAATTGGTGATGAAGAAGGCAATAAAATAAGGAGATTAGAAACTGATTATCTTTATAAGGAATAGAGGGCAATAAGGCGTTGTTAATTATATAAGAAGGTTTTTAAATAGGGATTGATTAAGGAAGCCTTTTTATCTAGACGAAGGGTAATTATAGGGAGAAGAAGGTGGTGTAATTCCGTTTAATGAAATTCCGTGCGACAGAACCAGATATGGACTTTTCCGAGCCAATGAGCATAAACACAGAGAGCCTTAATTTCATTAGGAACTCGCAGATTTAGGTATAAAACCGGAAAGTCAAGGAGGGGAGAACCGTATTAAAAAGGTTGATATTAAAGGAAGTGACAAGGATGAGGGGGGTGGTAAGGAGGGGGAAGGGACTGGCGGCGGCCCTATCTTCACAATATTGCAGCCCTCTCCAGACGGACAAAGTTTCTTAATTACCACGACAAGAACCCTCCATTTAAAGACAAACCCTTTTATGGAATCCTCCCCGTCACACTGATTCTCAACGGCGGCGGTGGGTGGCCACCCTCCCCGATCTAAAAAGAAAACGGCTTTAAAAAAAAAAAGATTTCCGCCGAGACGTATCTTAAGATACGAGATTTTGCTTCCTACCGGTTTTCGGCTCGGTAGACACTTTGATCTCCTTTTGTATACAATCTCACATCACCGTCAGGGGGGAAAATAAACGTTTTTGTTAAATTCCGTCAACTGTAAACATCCCCCTCATCCCTTGGAAAAGTAGTTAAACGAGAAAAGACCCGCATTCTGATAAGGAAGGGGTTTGGCCCGCATCCACGGTTCTGAACTTGAGATAGAATGGCCAATATCCACGGGACTTACCTCTCCATCCTCTCTTAAAATACAGCAAAATGGCACAGTTCAAACGTGACTTCTGTTTAGGGTCTGAAATATTTTCAATCGTACCATCTACTCGTACAAGGAGAAGAGTATTAAGAGGCTTTTAAAACTTTCTGTATTAGAAAAGGTATTTTCGGGCCCTAGTGGATGCTTTCTCCATATTTCCATTTCGCTTTAATCATACTCAATAGAAATGGTGAATCTACAGCCATAGGTGGCGTAAATGTCCATGACACCACGCAGGCCTTTTTATTAAATTTTTTAAAATTAAAAGTGGAATAACGAATTTTAAGTACCTTTGGTTTAGAGATAAACCTCCCCCTCTCGAAGAAGCTGTTAGAAAAAAGAATTAAAAAAAACTTCAGCCACCCCTAATGTGGCTAAAAGAACTTTTTCAAGCCGTAAATACTGAAAATGAGTCCTTATCAAGTCATTAAGTTAGAAAATAGAATTTTTTTTAACCGACCGTATCAAGTTTGTTCATTTAAACTTCTATTGTTGTTTTCTGCTCATTTCCTTGAAGGATATTGCTAGCAAAATGGATGCAAAAAAATTCAAACCTACACATTTTTGCTTTTTTTTTTCTTAAATAAATGTGTTAATATAATTAAATTAATGTGGAAGACGATAAACGACTAGCTCATGTGAATAATATTATGATCTCCCTCGCAAATTTTAAGTGCACTTGAAAAGGCCAATTTTTAGAAAAAGTTGCCAATTAAAAATGTACAAACGAATAAAGATGATAAGAAATAAAATGAGAGGTGAAAAAGATTCTTTTGAACTTTAGAAAGAGAGAGAGGGGTAGAGAAAAAAAGGTTAAAAAGGGGTTGAAGTGAGAGTTTGCGGAAAGATTAGATAGATGGAGGTAGTTAGTGAGGGTGTAACATATTGTGGCAGCTTGTAAATGCGTAATATGCTTGCCCCTTTTTACTGAAGATCGATCCCCACCCCACCGTCACGACCGACCGACCCTTCCTCCTTCCTATGGCTCAACAACTCCCTCTCTTGTCCTCCCTCGGATAAGTGGAAGATTGGCCTTAAACAACCTAGTTACTTTTTTACATAAGAATTAGCATATTATTGTACCAACGCTAAAATTTTTCATTTTTTGCCAAAAAAATCTGAAAGTAAATTCTAGAAGTCTTTGGGAAAAAGAGCTAAAAGCTAGTTAGCCAATGTGGATGGGTGACCGCTCCAGTACTGATCCGAGTCCTAATCTCTTCTATCCCTTTGGAGTTGGCCCTGAACGGGCGCCAAAGCAATATGGCTCAGCCCCCGCCTGGGCCCAATCCTTTCTCCCTTTGTGGTAAGCGCTATCGGTTAACGAAAAAGATTCCATCCAAAATAAGCGCGCTTTTACGAAAAGGTGAAGACCGGGTCGTGGGGTTGCGTGATCCTAGAGGGTCTTTACGATCTACTTTTTTCAAAAACCCATTTTTCAGAGTATGTCACTAATTCATTTTGAGGAATTTAATCATTATTTTAAAATATGCGTAACCACTTTTTTCCTCATAAGTCTGTAGGTATGTAGGAATGAATGGAAACAATAGGACGTTCATAAATCTTGAAACAATGCTTCACTGGTGAAAAAAAATTTGTAAGGGAAAACAATAAACGCTGCGTAGAGAAGTGGGAATTGTTTGGGGCGCCAACAATAATTCCTTCGTATCAAATAAAAGGTTTTACAAATGTCTCTTGTCGACCACAGGTATTTATGAGGAAGTGGGAGTTGGCTCCCACCTCGTCGCGTCGGCTGCGTATGGTGTAATATTCCGTGAATTTATGAGGCCACAAATATTAGGTAGAGCCCATTGTGGCCGGTTATTAAAATCACGATGTGATTGATGGCGTCTGTATTGACGGTGCCCTCCAGTAGTTACTCCGAGCCACTTCTCTTTTATTGATTTTTGTTGCCTAAAAAATTATTTTTAGACCATTTTATAGATGCTGCTTCGTCGTTAAATAAAGAATTCAGTCTTTTATAACTCCGTTTCATAGTTGGCAAATTTTTTTAATAAACGAAATTCATAAAGCACTTTTATGAATGAGAAACGCTTTTATAATGTCTGTCGCGTCGGGTAATATGAAAAGGGTTGATTGTTCCGGTTTGTATGAGTTGACCCCCTTCAGCCGAGTACGCTTGTTCTACTTGATATAATAGTTATTTCTCACCCTCCCGTCGCTGGCAAGTTTTTAACGTTTCTCATTTACTTTGAAGGATGTCTCACCACCGCATACCGCCCAAACCATTAAAAAGCGTTCGTCAACATTCCAACCTCGGGGTCATAAGAACATCGGATAAAAGGGAGGAGAAAATATTTAATAACCTGTACCACGATAACTTGACTTTATCGTCAATCGAGTGGAACTAACGATGGGAAAATAAATCATTTTTTCTAATTGAACTATTTCATCCGGCGAATATGAACGTGGGGAATTCCAATAGATCCGAGGATGATAAAATATCGCTTTTGCTTAGAATTTCTTTTTTTGTATTACAATTTCTCTTCTATTCACTGAGACAAATTAAACTAGAAAGCATTGTCAGTCATGTCAAACGCTAGGGAACCCGAGTGCTAGTTGACAAGAAATCACCCTGGCACATATGACATTAATTCCACTTCGCTAGATTAATTTATCTTGTCGGGTTTCGGCCTTACTTTAATTCTTTGGTCCCCTACTCGCTATTTCTCGGACAAAAGATTCCACGATGTTAGGGGGTCGTACGTTTTGATTTATCGTATACAATATTTGTCTTGTACACGAGATTTTTAGCGTTTTCTTACTTGTTGAGAGATTCTTGAACCTGCAGCATTCTCACAGGATATGCATAAAACAATTTTTTTTGTTATGTAATTAGGGGAACGATTTCTTTTTGTTTTTTTCTCTCCATCTGAGTGGTGTTTAATTGCATGAAAAATGTAGTGACCGAGAAAATGGTTCTTGAAAAAAGAGAATCGTTAGTTGCTTATACTGGGGAGAGTTATTTGAGGTATTTGAAACGGTTTCGAAATAAAAATCCACTTAGAGGGGAACAGGTGGCTACCAGCGCCCCTACAATAAAACGGAAAAAAAATACTTGCCTTGTTAACGCTAATTTCAAAGCAATCGTATTTTCTTCCGACTGTTACCCATGAGGTTAAATATTTTGAAAAACAATCTTTTATAGAGGTGATAAGGACGAAATAGTTGTCGGCAGGAAATGGGACGGATGATGGTTCAAACGGAGGGAAAGAGCGAGAAGGAAGGGGGCGTAAAAATTTCAATCAGGGTGTCAACTGGAGCTTGTCAAATCGCGAAAGTAATGCGACGTTAAACGTTTCTTTTATACAACCCGACAATTTTCACCCAGACCTTTTATTTCTTCCTCACTGTCCCTCTTCGCACCACCGCCTTCCTGATATTTCTTTTTTCTTTTTAATTATATTTGAAAAGGAAAGGCGGAGGGAGAATTAGACCCATCGATTCAACTTGGAAGAAATTATTGGTTATTTAATAAATTCGAGTTTAGGATTGAACAATTAATACGATTTATCTGTCCGGCTGTAGACCTTAACGAGCTTTATCCTCTGATTTAAAACCTTTGTTAGGGGGTGCGGATGGGTTTCAGGGGATCTGGAGTGAGGTCACGTTTTCGGATAAGGCTCACAATTCAAACCTTCATGGTTTATTCAGAATGAGGAAAAAAGGGACCAAATGTAACAAGTATACAATCTAGTGGCGAAATATTTTTTAATCCGTGGAAATCCGGATCTTTTCCGCTTCCAGATCCAGGTAGGCTGACAATCGGTTAAAAGATAAATAAAAGGATGTTTTCCAGTGGGGTGGGCACAAAAGTTCGTTATACACCCTCTAATCTTTCAAGTTGATGGTTGCGGAGACATGAATAATTAATTGAAGAGAAAAAAACAATGTCAACCGCACTTTAGTCTTCATCACTTCTCCATCCAGCCAATCTGCATAAATTAGACTTCCCAAGGCGCTGATTCATTTCGTAATCCCTTCCAGTCTTCTCATTTTAAAAAGACAACATAGAGTTGCGATTGATCCTGAATGATTGAAAAGGCCCACGTACTTGTCAGTTTTTATTCCATTTTGGGGCTTGATGTGCGAGGATGCGTATTATGATGGGCGTCGACAAGCTGTTGGATTGTCGTCGAGATTGAAAAATGTTGTCTGAGAAGGGTTCGGGATATACCGAATTTCTGAGGGCTCACCACTAACTGCATTCCGTCACGTTATTTCTGGAAGGTTGAATTCAGTGACGAACCCCCTTTTTTTCCCTACTTTTCGTAAAATCAAAAACTTGTCACACTCTTCATTTCCATCTTCTTGTCAACAATTTCTTGAATTTCACTTTATTGACCACCACGGTGTCCTGAATTGAAAAGATCAAATCACTTTAAAATTCATTTAAAAAAGCAAAGTATAGCTGAAATAAAAAAAAATTTAAAAGTTAGGGAACAGCACCAATGTTACTTCAAAGTAAAGAACGGCTTTTATCCTACCCCCGATTTAAAAGAGGGTGGAAGATTAAGGCCACAAATCTCGGCATTATAGAATTCACACCCTAATCCGTCCTATCTCTTTTCCCCGTCCAAACTTTAATCAAACCGTCTGACATTCCTCAACCGCTTTTTTTCATCAATCCTAGAATTCCTCCTTGTATAATTTCAACAATAGATAAATTTTCAATAGAAAGTTAATGAATTTAAAAAAAGACTTTCCGTGAATATGTGGCACCACAGACAAAATCAAGATCGATGAAAATCAGTCATTTTGACCCTATGGGGCCTGAAAGAACATTTTCAAAAAAATCCTCCGATTTAAGAAGTTTCCTTCACTTTCTACAACTTAAAACTTTCATCTAAGCTTTTTCAGCTTTTCATTTCATTGAATTTCAGCTTTTTAATAAAGAAAATTGTCTGATTTATCGAACTCCTAAATCAGAGCGAAGTAGCCTTGAAAGGCAGTTTGGAGAGGCAGGTAACTGATATCAAGTAATAATTTCGCAGTAATTTAATAAGTCTAAGATGTTAAGACGTTGAAAATCCCTTCTGATTTAAGACTTGTCATAGGCCCTATTAACAACTTGTACCTAAATCCTCCTCCCTCCTAAATAAAGAGCCGTTGAGGGCCTTGAGACTCGCGCGAAGCATTAATTTCTTTAATAGACGTCTTTCCCATCTTTGTATCCCCCTTCAGGCTTATCACGTCAAAATAACTTTCACGCTCGCTAATTCCGCCAAGAACTGCGAAGAGAAAATTAGAAGGAAAAATGTTGGGATTGCGAACAAAATGATGAACGGTGCCACTTCGGATGATCATTGAACTTCTTCAAGACTTATTGAAGTCTCTTTTTTAACTTCCAACACTTCGTTACTCACGTCGGGTCCCTGCGGACCCGACTGTCTGTTTTTTTCAATATTTCTTAATTTTATGCTTCTCAAATTGCCCAATGGGATTATCTATTCTATTTATTGATAAGAGCTACTGTTAGGTTATGTTTTTACTTTCTAATACTAAAATTTATAGCTAGAGAGGCATATTGACCCGACGTGAGTAACTACGTAACAAGAATATAATTTTTTTTTGTAATTTCCCCTTTTTTTATTGATACGTGGTTACTCACCTCGGGTCCGTAGGGACCCGATGACGTCATTTTATCCCGCCATTTTACTCCTTGAACCAATAGAACCACATAATTTCGGGTCAATTGACCCGAGGTGAGTATTCATGTTACAAAAATAATGAATTGATACTGCATTTTTAGAATATTTAATTTCAATTTCCAAATACATATATATAACGTATTTTTTGCATAATGTGTAATTTTTGTAAGAATATTAGCATTTCAATTATTTAAAAAAGCAGCTTGAAAAGCAATTGGAAGTTAGTTATATGCAATCAATTTTTGAAAAGTGTAAGATTGAAGGAATACACTTTTGAAGGAGCAAGTTTCAAGTCATCAATAAATAATCAAATTAATTGATTTCCAATTTTTAAATTTATTAAATCAAAAGAAAACGTTAAAAGTGATCAAAAAAATTGAGTATTTAATAAGTTTACATCGTTTTGGACAATAATTCACTAATTTAAATACATACTCGGGTCCGCCCAGACCCGAGGTGAGTAAACTTGTAACTTTGTCCAGGTGAGTAACGAAGTGTTAAAGAAGTTATTGTGATACCCTCCACGTTGGTTTTTGGGGAAGGTCTTCCAGACCCCGGAGGGTCAAATCGAATATTGATCTTTACCGATCTCAACCTTGTCTGTGGTGCCGGCTTACGCCGTCCGTAGCATTTTTTTCCGGAACACTTTACGGCCTCAGTTTTCATCCGATTTTCACCAAATTTTCACACAAATTTCTTTAGCCGGTGAAGAAGAATGTAACTAGGGCGTATTTTGAATTTCGAAAAAATGGCGGAGATATGTCTGTTTGAAATTTAAAAAATTCGCTGCGGCCGAACCGTTAATCCGATTTTCACCAAATTTTCACCAATTACTCCTATATTTTTTAAGAATTTTTGGTGTAAAAAAATTGCCACTTTTTAATTAAGTATTAATTTTTTTTAGTAGGGAGAAATTTCGTACTTCTACCCTTTACGAGAGGCACATCCGTAGGCCAAAGAGCCCATTATTTCTACCTCGACACTTGTCTAAAAATGTCGAAAAAAAAACTTAAAAAATTTGTCAAAAAAAAAAGGAAAACCCGGAAAATTTTTCGAAAAAAAAATTAATATTGTAATTTTTTCGAAAAAAAAAACTTTTAAAAATTTTTGAAAAAACAAACTTGGAAAATTCTCCTTTACTCTTTCCCTCCCTTATACATCCCTTCCGTTATACTTTCATTCCCTTATACTTCCCCCTCCTTATACTTCCCTCCCATATACTTCCCACTCCGTTATACTTCCCCTCCCATATACTTCCCCCTCCGTTATACTACCCCCTCCTATATATACTTCTCTTTAAGGAAGTTTTCGTTGGAAGCTCTTCAAACCTGTACTTTCTTTAACCCTACAAAATTTCATTTAGAAAAAAAATTCACTCGGAGAGCCGTTAAAATGTAAATTGATAAATCGTTTTGGAGGCAGATGTTGTCTTTGAGATGTGGATTATCGTGGTTTAAGTCGGCTTTATTGATTCCTAGCCACATGCTCCCAACACCTCGTCAATATCTTGTACTTATCGTTTGGATTATTTTTACATCTGAGCCCTTCCCGAGCCTCCCTACATGCTGTAACCACCTGATTATCAGAGCTTACAGGCTAAATATACTCCACTCCTTAATCCAATTAAATAAATTGAACATCCTTCAGAAAGGTTCAGTTTTACAAGAGGGGGAAAAAAAATTTAAACATACATTTCAAAAACGCTTTAAAAAATTAACAACTGTTCCATGAAGCGATATATTGATGTTTGGTGGAAACGATTAATCATCTTCGAACGCTCGACTCTGTTGTACGCTAATCGACATGATTGAGCAATATGCATATCCGGGTCTCGGTTTTAATTTCGTCGAATGATATGAAAATAATAATTGTATTATTTCTCTCATGTTTCATATTCGTTGATCAAAACGGGATGGAATTTATATTGGATCATTTGAACGGGGGAATGTTGCAATTATAATCGTTTGAACGATCTGCCGCAGCCGCCGTACCATCTCGACTATAAAGAAGCCTCAATTTCATTTCAAATACTATGAATGAATGAATGATGAATGAAAAATTACCTTTATTTACATTTAATATACAAGATTTACAATTTGCTTGGTAAAATCAGCATGGTTTTTTTAACCGTCTGCTGGAGTTCGGTAAATTTTAACTTAAAACATTCCTTTTTTAATTATGAATAAACTTATTATTATTTATTAAATTTGCTTATTTATATATAATTTATATACACACAAAATTTTCTTTTTCTCTCTTTCTCTCTTTACTTATTTATTACAATTTATTGAACAAATCAACATAGTCATTCCTGTAGCTAAAGGCTCTCGTTGCAAATTCACTAGGTCTTGGCAATTTAATGAGTTTAATTTCAAAATCAATTCGGATCTTTTTAACTTCGGGGACCCCAAATAGCTCCTCCTGAACTCGGAGAGAATGGAGCACTCGGCTAGAAAGTGAAACATGTCTTCCCTGTCCCCTGAATTACATAGCGGGCATTTTTCCTCCTCACTCGTTCTGTAAGGACAGCTGTTGAGGAACAACGCCTCACACCTCAGTCTGGCAAACCAACATGCCAAGAAGGGGGACTCTACTTTAGGAGTTTGAAGGGAGAGCTCTAAGGGGGATAAGGATAAATCTAAGGCTTTGAATAGGACAAACCTATCAGAAGAAAGGGCTTGGTAAGTAAATAGGTCTCGGTACTCGCTACGGATGGCATCAGCTAGGGAAGGGTAATACGATATCCAGGATTCGGTATTATCGAGAGAGAAGTTGAAGTTTACCTGAAGATCGAAGGCGAGTTTATTCAGCGAGGCGAACCAAGATAGATTTTTTTTCATAATTTCAAGGGCAGTAATTTTGGCCAGACGCTGATCTGACAAAGTAAGGATTCGGCTGACATAAGATAAATGTAGTTTTAGGGTGAAAAGGAAGAGTGGGTCGGCTAAGGTTTCCATGTATAACATGTAGTTAGGGGTAAATGACGGGAGACGAAAAATTTTTCTTAGAAAGAATCGATGAAAAATTTCAATAATCTCGAACCTCTCAACCCCCCAAGCTTGGCAAGCATAACAGAGCATTGAACGACATACTGATAAAAAAAGCTTATACTTACAGCCCGGGGTGATGAGAGGGTTAGACAGAAGGCTAGGCCAGACCGTGTTGACTGCATACTTTGAAGCCTGTATTTTTTTTTAAGTGGGAACCATAGACAACATGGGCGTTAGGGTTACTCCAAGATACTTGTAGTGGTTTACTATCTCAACAGTATTGCCCCTATAAAACCATTTCTCATTTTTTGCATACCTGCCGCCTCGCCGAAAAATCATTATTTTGGATTTATTTAAATTAACACTGAGATTCCAATGCGTACAATAGCGCTCTAAAATATCGATATTTTTTTGAAGGGCTACCGCGGAATCTGTAAGAATTACTATGTCGTCAGCGTACATTAGGACTTTTATTCTCACTCCCCCGCAAAAAACACCATAATCCAAAATGCTTGGAAGGTCGTCGAGGAAAAGGGAAAAAAGAAGCGGACTCAATAAGCACCCTTGTCTCACGCCAGAGCCAACACGGAAGAAATCAGAAACGGAGTTTCGCTGTTTGACAGCAGAAGCAGAATGAGCAAAGAGCGCCTTCAGAATGTTAATAATTTTTGACGAAAATCCTAAGTTGTACAGCTTATAGCAAAGCGCTCTTCTGTCAACAGAATCAAAGGCAGCCTTAAAATCTACAAAGAAAGCATAGAGTTTTCTTTTTTTACTGGCTATTTGAAGATTCACTAGATTAAGCAAGGTGAATATATGGTCTGTAGTAGAATAACCCTTTCTAAAACCCGCTTGGAATTCACTCAAAATTTTGTTTTCTTGCACGAACGACTCCATACGACGAAGCAAAAGCCCAGAGAAAATTTTTGCTATGCAGTTGATGCAAGATATTCCTCTGTAATTAGCAGGATCCGACGGATCTCCTTGTTTGAACAGGGGAAATATAATAGAATGACCAAATGACTCAGGCACCACTTCCGACTCGAAGATACTATTGAAGAAACCTAGCAATAACTCCAAAAACGAATCCGGCGCATGCTGGTAAAACTCATAAGGCACTCCATCACCTCCCGGGGTCTTATTAGCCTTAAAATTAATAAGCACATCCTTGATATCCTGTAAATTGAAGGGGCAGTCCAATGACTCAGCCAAAATTAGCGGCTCTGCAAACTGGATAGGGGAAACTAGCAGTTGGAAGCTCTTCAAACCTGTACTTTCTTTAACCCTACAAAATTTCATTTAGAAAAAAAATTCACTCGGAGAGCCGTTAAAATGTAAATTGATAAAATCGTTTTGGAGGCAGATGTTGTCTTTGAGATGTGGATTATCGTGGTTTAAGTCGGCTTTATTGATTCCTAGCCACATGCTCCCAACACCTCGTCAATATCTTGTACTTATCGTTGGATTATTTTTACATCTGAGCCCTTCCCGAGCCTCCCTACATGCTGTAACCACCTGATTATCAGAGCTTACAGGCTAAATATACTCCACTCCTTAATCCAATTAAATAAATTGAACATCCTTCAGAAAGGTTCAGTTTTACAAGAGGGGGAAAAAAATTTAAACATACATTTCAAAAACGCTTTAAAAAATTAACAACTGTTCCATGAAGCGATATATTGATGTTTGGTGGAAACGATTAATCATCTTCGAACGCTCGACTCTGTTGTACGCTAATCGACATGATTGAGCAATATGCATATCCGGGTCTCGGTTTTAATTTCGTCGAATGATATGAAAATAATAATTGTATTATTTCTCTCATGTTTCATATTCGTTGATCAAAACGGGATGGAATTTATATTGGATCATTTGAACGGGGGAATGTTGCAATTATAATCGTTTGAACGATCTGCCGCAGCCGCCGTAACCATCTCGACTATAAAGAAGCCTCAATTTCATTTCAAATACATATGCATAACCCTCATAATAAAAAATGGTTTTGAAGTTTCTCATTAATTGATCATCCATCCAGTTATCGGCAAACCATTATAAAATCTCACACTTAATGAAGGTCGGACCGAAAAATGTGCAGACGGCCAGGGTGCTACTAATTATTGATGTAGACCAGTGGTCGTTTTGAATTTAGTAATCTCTCAAATCATTTTGTTGGCCAGATAAGATGGTACGACTATAAACAAATAGATTCTAAAACAAAATTTAAAATATAATTTCAAATTAAAATTCTATTGTACATCAGATGGAGTTTTAATTTGGTCTGAAACTGTGTTCCTCAGAAATAGAAAGAGGTAAAGTAGGAGCAGAGGAAAGGAATTTGGAGTATCCCTAAGGGAGTTTGTTGGGCCCCTTATTATTTCATAAATTGGTTAAGTGTTTTACCGGTTCCATGGCAGAACGGTCTTTGCCCCCCTCACCACGGAGTGCAGGGTTCGATCCCAGGGATGTGGTTTTTTTATTAGAAATAATTCCCAAATAAAATGACTACTCTAGGACAGCACACACTCCTATGCAGTTGGCTGCGAGCAGGTGCCACGGCAATATGGCGAGAGGCCCCTGGATCCATCACGCTCCTCCAGAAAAATCTAAAGGATCAAAAAAATAAAACATAGTAAAGAGAACAATATAAACATTCATAAAAAGTTCAATACAGTGATTATCTGATTTTTAAGAAGATTACAAAAATTGCCAGAGAACACAAAAGGTGTGAAAACTAAATGAATTTAAATAAAAAGGAGAAAGTGCTATCCGGAGTATGTTCGGTTTGAAATTATTTTTTATTTTCTCTAAATTTTAATTGTTGTTTTAACTACATTGTTGATAAAAATAAAGGAAATTTCAGTTCAGTTTATTTAGGGAAAAATTCATTGTCTGTGTCGTTTTTTTTTTTTTTGTGATTGATGTCTGAAGAAAAACTGAGTTCACGATTTTTCAACATTCTGCCTCTTGAAATATAACGGGAGATAGATCAGGAAATTGCTTTTTCCCCGGATTTGAATGTGATGTCAGCCTTCGGCTTTGCATTCCCCATGGGAAGAATAGCGAAGGAATAAATTTTCCAGAACCGATAAGAATACCAAGGTGAGAGGTTTGAAAACCACGCCTTCGCGCAAGGCAAAATCGACCGACTCGACACATCCTGGGTGGAGCCCAAAAACCGCTAAACAAATGTATTGCCTTTATTCGGGAGGGAACAGTACGCATATGGTCGGATGCATTTCCTCGTCTTAGATAAAGAATTGGATTTCCCGGTTTTCATTTTTCTGGAGAGCTGGAAAAAATCTCCAAGAATACTGTTTAACAAAACGAAGTTGAGATTTGGCAACAGCTTGTCTGTTAAAGAGCTTTATCCCTCTGCGATTTTTTTTCTCAAAATTTTCTACCTGAAATCAACTTCTTTCTGCGCTAGTTTCAAACACTTAAGTTGATATCCCTTTTTCTGCACATGATGATTTTTATTCAAGGCGTTTAATATATTAAAACCAGTGGCTGACTGGATTTTAGGGGTGCTACAATCATCAAGGCACCTGTTCGAGCGGAAGACTGAAAAAGCCCACAACTCTTGGAGGGGGTTTCTTGGCTGAAGTAGCGTAATCGGAAAATATCTCTCAACAGAAGACATTACGAAGAGTATTTTTCGTCTGGCGAATCTAGATTCTAAGAGGGCTTTAAAAAAGGAAATTGACGTGGAATAAGACCTTTTTTAATGGAAAGCAGTTGGGAAATGTTTCCCAGAAATTATTCTTAGCTCAAAATGGCACAAAAACGTTATGCAGGGTTGTATCTTTAATTTGAATAACATAAGTGATACTGCCACCTCCTACGTTAAAGCGAAAAGGTGAGGTCCTTCGACGTTGCGATTTTTCAGATTAGCCTACTTGTTGTTTAAAATTAATATTTAAAATTCAAGGATTGCTCTTAGTTCAATATGCTGTCCTAGCACGATTATAAAATCCGCTTAAAGATATTATTATCCGTATTAAAGATGTGACAGCGGGGCGAAGGAGGGTAGGAGGGGAAAATGTCATAAAGTCAATGGGGTAGAACTTCTATTCATACTATTGAGAGGATAGGGACCCATTGTTGCCTTTGCAGCCCCCTGTAAGCTATACAACCCTTAGTTCCCCTACAACTTCCCTCCAGGTATGATGGCCAGCAGTAACGTATCCTATAATTCGAAACCATCTTATAACTTTTCGGATTTTTATGTATTTAAAGGTGATGAATGAGTTCGAACGTGTTTCTTTTTTTGTGAACGGTGTTTTGATCTGGCTTTTTTTAACTTCGATTTCGTTTTTCGCAGATAACAAGAAAAGCGATCCGTCTTGCTGTCCCGTCTGCGGCATCAGTGTACGATTAGGCGATTTGGATTCTCATTTTATTCAAGAATTAGAGAAACTTTATAAAATTACGACTTCGAATAGATTCAGAAGAAACAAAGAACATTTAACGTCTTCTTCTGACGGTTCGTTGGAGAACAGATGGGAGGTAAAGTTTTTACTTTAGTTGTATTTATAGAGGAGAAAAAATGGCTATTTTAGGCATATCTGCGGATCAAGTCGAACCGGCACTGTCGACTGCGGATGAAAACTCGGAAAAAAAAGCCGGACGATGTCGTCTGTCCGATCTGCAACGAAAGCGTTTTCGGGAGTATGCAGCAGCTTAACAGTCACGTCGAACACTGCTTACGAAAAGTAAAAATCGAGCTTTTTTAAAAAAAACTTGATCGACTATTTTGATTTTAGCATGGGAACTATAGCGAACACGAAGAAGAAGAAACCGTTGATGTCGAAGGCGAAGGAGATTCGTACGAAGATTATGAATGGTCGAACCAAAGCAGATTACCTTCGTCGATGCTAATGAACTCTTACGATGGTCAGTAATCAACTTTTTTCCTAAATCTCTTTTAATAAATCTCGTTTAGGAGTTTCTGCAAGGCAAAACATCTCTAGAAGTGGAGAAGAAACCAATAGAAATAGTGACCTCGTAGTCGATAGGGATGACCCGTCCCACTATGGACCAATCCAGTATACCGATGCAGATCTGGTGCTTTCCCTAACCGTGGATTCGAATCAAGAGCGGGATGAAAACGCAGAAAGGTTAGATCATTCTACTAACTTTTTTTAAAAATATCTCTTATGATATTTCAGCCCTGTATCTCAAACCAACATACAAGGAAAGGAGGCTTGTAATACGGGAAAAAAGTCCGAAAACTCATCTATAGATAGTGATACTGAAAGAGCCAATTCTTCTGACACTGATCACGTAGTCCAAGCATTAAAACATCGGATTAGAGAACTCGAAAGCAATTATAGCTCGGAGCATAAAATCATATGCCTGATATGCAAGGTTCGTTAAAAATCTAAAATTACTCTGAAACTCAAGGAAAAATTTCAGGATCAATACACCAAGCCACTGGTTTCAGTAGCGTGCTGGCATGTTCACTGCGAGCAGTGCTGGTTACACACACTTGTAAGTACTTATACTTCTTTATTGAAAATTTAAAAATTTGTCTTTTAGGGAGCGAAGAAGCTATGTCCTCAGTGCAATATGATAACTTCTCCAACCGACTTGAGAAGAATTTTCATGTGAATTTCTATTACTTTATAAAATCTATTGTAAGCCTACGATCTTTGTTGATATATTCAAGCTCCACATTATTGTTAATCACCATCTTTTGAATGTTGTTAAATTTTATTAAGTTTTTGTTAAACTTACAGGCTCATGCAAAAGGTATCTCTTTTAAAGCATTATAACAATAAAATTAATATAATAAAAATCGGCATTTTTTCTTTTTGTATTCAAATAATATTCATAACTAAATTTATTTAAAATAATCCAATCATTATTTTATCAATGTTGGATGTTATGTGCTTTATTGTGACGTCACTTTATAAAAGGCGGCCATTTTTTTTTCTTCTGAAGAAGCGCCTCCTCTCTAATTTTGTTTTTTCATGTGGGGGGCCTTTTATTAGTGATATTGTAAAACATATTTTTTGAAATAGTACATCTTTTTTCGTTTTTTCACTACCATATTTAGGTTAATAGTTAGTACCTAAATTGTTTTTTTGTTTAAATTAATAGGTGTAAACATAGGCAAAGATAAAATAAAAAAAGGACCAGCCAATAGCACCTACCTAAAAATTACAAAACGTATTTCTACTAGTTTTAAAATCAAGTTCTGAGCATTTTTTAAAAATTTTCTAAGGTACAGGAACAGATGACTAAGCTATTCGAAAGTCCAAGTTGCTCTGGGTTTTTTTATGTGCTGGATTTGCACTTGTGTCCCATTCTCCGGGGTCCTTCGCAACCCTTTTCCTCCCTGAATCCTATTATTGTCCTACCATGCAATCCACGATTTATCTTTCCATTGGAGGCCTGTTCAAAAGTTTTATGGGTAACCTTTCCATATTAAAAAAAAATTAATGTGTGAACTATGATTTTTCAAGTCTTTAATAATAAATGGCTTATCTCTTATACTGTACGCCAGTCAAGTTTTAGGAATAAAAAAAAAGAAGTTTATGATTAAATGAATTGATAGGAATATTTTAAGTTTTTTTTCGAAAAACAGGGATACAAAATGATGTACCATAAGATGTTTTATATCTATCATTAAAAACATAATAATGCTCGAAAAAATTAGATGTTTTTTATTATTGGAATGTGATAATATTGTAAAAAGTTAGTTAAAGCTGTTTTTAAGTCGTTGATTCTCTCACCTCTGAACTGATAATTTTTTTTCTTCTTTTTCTTCTGAGGGCACATTTCATAATTTCCCTACATAGCTTAACAGAATTTGTAAGGGGGTATTGAAATCTAACGATCCACTAAATGAGCTATTTAGTCGTGGAAGTGTCAAACTCCTGGAAACCAATTCAGAGGAATTTGAGGGTAACTAAGATAGCCATTTAAATATTTCCAGGATTTTTGGTTGTATTTGTGAGGGTTGTATTGTGATCTTCACCCTTTTATGCATTGTAATGAAAGGATTAATCATTAAATTCCATTAATTGAATTATTAAATGTGCCTTCTTTCAACTTAAAAAATATAAAAGAAATAGTTAAACAGATTTTTTTCCTCAAATCTCGAATTAATGGAACTTCATTTTCATTAACTTAAATGATTTTAAAAACTATTCTGAAACAAAAATGTAAATAAGGAACTCCATTTTTATTGACGTGTAAAGTTTATGTATAAAGGTTTTGTATATAACATTATTGTACTGTAGTAATAATTATGTATACGAAAAATTAAGTGTTAAAAAAGTTAAAAAAGAAAACTGTTGTTTGATTTTAACTTCCTTAAAGAAGTTATTGTGATACCCTCCTCGTTTTTGGGGACCCCGTAGGATAAATTCGAATATGGATCTATACGATCTCAACTTTGTCTGTAGTTCCGGCCGGCCGTCCGTAGCATTTTTTTCCGGAACACTTTACGGCCACAGTTTTCAACCGATTTTCACCAAATTTTCACAAATTTCTTTAGCCGGTGAAGAAGAATGTAACGAGGGCGATTTTTGAATTTCGAAAAAATTGCGGAGATATGTCTGTTTGAAATTTTAAAAAATTCGCTCGGATCGGATCGGATTGGATCAAAAAAAAACTCGGAAAATTAAAATAAAAACTTAGAAAATTTTTTTCTAAAAAAAAGAGAACTTGGAAAAATTTTCCAAAAAAAAAAACTTCCCCTACCTTATACTTTCCCTCCTTCGTTATACTTTTGTTCCTTATACTTCCCCCTCCGTTATACTTCCCCCTCCTATAATGTTACTTCTCTTTAAGGAAGTTTTCGTTGGAAGCTCTTCAAACAAATACTTCTAATCCTTATACGACTTAATATAAAACAAGGAGTCTTGAAAATAAGGAGAATCAGGTGAGGGTGATCCAGAATCCATGAAAATGGTAAATAAAAACACGTTCGTCATATAACAAAATTTATTTGCAGACGGACTGCTAATTTAAATTACTTTTGAATCTACAAAAAATAAATCTTCTATAATTTTTTTTCGATTACAATCTTTGTAAACAATTTTTTTCTCAATTATTTTTATTCTTTCATTTTAAATTATTTGAATAAATTACTTCTACTGTCCAACTCAGAATTGCCTTTCATTTCCATGAGCTTATGGAACCTTATCAGTCATACATTGTACAATAACCGTACAAATTCTATTACATAAAATCGGAGCCAATATAAAAATTCATCACTGTCTATTAAAAATAATTTTTATACAAAACAGCATTTATGTTTGAATATTGAAACATCGCTGTCTTGTTATATATATAATAATGAAAAACCTTTATTATCATTCATATTTTTTTCAGAAATTTTTTATCATTTTGAAAATACATGTTATAAATATGCGAAAAATAACTTTCTACATACACAATTAATACAACACAAATCGCTTATAGTTTTTTTCCCCCTTTTATAAAAATATACAGTTGAGTTGTATGTCATAACAAACTTATCTAAACTTATACAGACAGTCCTAACTATTCATGACCTAAAAATGCCTCTAAATCAGAAAACAGTGGGTCTTTTTAAAATTAATCCAAAAGAAAGGAACAGCTATATAAAGCAAACAAATTAAAGGAACAGATTTTTATTTTCTTCACAGTGAAGAAGTTTGAATAAGTAAAAAAGTATTTAAAAACAGAAAAAATAGATCATTAAACAATTTAGAATTTGATTTAATTAAATTTTTGATCGTTTTTATTTAAAATTCAAGTACAGACGAGAATAATAATCTAATTTTAACGCCATTAGGGAATGTTAGGAATCAACACAAGTTTTTCAATGTTGTCCACCAAGTAGCTCATGGTAGTTAACTGGCTTTTAGTTTGATTAAACAAAAAAAAAAATTAAAAAAATACATTGAGAAACCGGTTTTGTTTTAAATAATTTTATATTTTAGAAAGGAAGAAATATGATAAATTTTTTTTCGAAAGTAGGCAAGTGTTAAAGTGAAAATGTTTCCTACGCTATGTGTAGGAAAATAAAATGTGATCAATGAGGAGGAAAATAGGTGAAAGGGTGAAAGCCCCTTAAATTTTACTACGCCTATTCGATCAAAACGGCAAATCAGCTCGATCGCTAAGTCCACCTCTAATATTCGATGAAAAAACTTTTAAGATGCCAAAAGATTTTCTCGAATCGGACAGGTGCGGGGAAAGTGCAAATTACCACACTAAAAATTAATGTAAACATAACATAGAACAGCTAAAATTATTATTTTTGAAGAGAAAAAAAAAAAAAAAATTACAGCACTAAGGCTTTAAAAACCCTGGTCCCTCGGCTTCGACTGTATTTTGAACTAAATATTTAATAAAATTATTTTTAAATATAAAGACTTAACATAAAATGAGAACATAAATTACTTACGAGTAAAGGAAAATAAAAGTTTAGTGAAAAATCAAGAAAAATTTGTACTCAACACAGCCAAATACTTAAAAAGAAGCCCTTCTCGCAAAAAAAATCTATTTTTGGCAACAATTTACACAAAACACCCCAGATTCAGCAGAAATTATACAAAAGCACTACAACTTATACAAATTGAACTTTATTGATTAGAGGCAGAGAAATAAAAAAAAAAAAGTGTGATGTTCTAAATGTAGGTTTTGTGCACATGAGGTTTAATATAACTAAAATTTAATAAACTTAATAGAATAAAATTGTTTTAAATTAAAATTTTGACTTTTACCTTTAAACAAAAAAACATTATAAATTTATTTTTACATGATAGAGATTTAACGACTATTAAAGGAAAATCAGATTTTAAAAAATGAAATAAAAAAAACACCGGTAATAAAAGTAGATAGGCAGGCAACATAAAAAAAATTTGATAGTTTCAAATTAAGTAGGAATTGTTTTAATAGTAATTTTAAGGGCAGAATAAAAAAAATTATGTACTTTCTAAAAATATTGTTTGGCCATCAAATAATAAATAGCAACTAATGAGGCCCAAAAATTTAAAAAGGCCATATCAAAATAAAATTGAAAATTTTTAAATCAGATATTTTAGGCAGCAGTATGACTACAAGGAACAAATTTTCAAGACAAAAATAATAGAAATAAAAATTTTAAAGACTGCAAGACATCACAAAAAAAAATTAGGCCTATATTTAAAAAGTAGTTATATAAAATGTAGTAGAAAAAAAAAACATTATTAAAGATGGGTGGGGGAAGGCATCTTTTAAGTTCATGTAGTGCCACATTTTAACCTACGATTGTAACTATTTGAAGCGATTGGTTACAGGCAATACCGGCTTTTACAAAAACATAGCAGCTTAACCTGTTTTTGATCGATTTGTAAAGCTAACTTCAAGTAGAAACATGAAACAAAAATAGAATTCATAATAATTTAAAATATTTAAAATAAACGTTGATTAAAAATGGCCCACCTTGGCTCTTTAATGAGAAGGCTTATTTGGTTTATAAGAAAATATTTACAAAATTATACCGCCATCGATTTTGAATTTGATTCAAGATTTAATAATAAACAAACAAAAAATCCTGATTATAAATACATTGGTATATTCACCTTTTGAAGGCACATATACATTTCTGTAAATTAAATACATATCTACATATACATACACAATAGTTTAAAAAAAAGACTTGTTATCAGAGAAAGACACGTCTGGTGATTTATGGCATGATTATCAATCAAGATAAAAGATTAAATAAAATCTTATCAGTTTTTTAAAAAATTCTAATGGACCGTTGAGAACTAAAGTGTGAGATGAGATGGTGCGAATCTAATATTTCACTAAGAATGGTGCACTCTTTGACAGATAACAATTTAGTAACTAACTAGTTATAAGTAAATAATAACAAATTATATACAAAATGGTCACATTATGATAAAAAAAAACATTTGATAAATATACTATAAATGTGTGAAATCTAGAAAAAAGTATGTTATAATACCTATTATTTTGGTTTTTGTGATTTCAATTTGGAAGTGTGTCAGTCAGTACGTGATGGATGAATCTGCGACTTCGACTCT
Source organism: Orius insidiosus (assembly GCA_014119065.1). Taxonomy (NCBI): domain Eukaryota; kingdom Metazoa; phylum Arthropoda; class Insecta; order Hemiptera; family Anthocoridae; genus Orius; species Orius insidiosus. The sequence goes on along the minus strand of JACGAQ010002223.1, from coordinate 228 downwards.
AACTTCACGATTTTCCTTTTTTTCTCGACTTCTTCTTTTGCTGTCTGTTTGGCAGGAGGTGCCGAGGAGGTGGAAGAGGGAGTCAAGATAGAACTGGAAGGCTTCTGATGATCACTTTTAGCATGCGAATCACTTCCACTTTTATGGTAACTGTGTTTGGAGGATGAGTGAGATTTTGAAGAATCACCGTGTTTTTCTCGACGATTCCTTTTTGTGATCTTTCTTCAA
>JACGAQ010002222.1:0-44224 GCA_014119065.1 Orius insidiosus | reverse complement strand
TAGATTCGAAACCTTCGTCAACGACTTTTCCTCTCTCAATTAAATTTCTTTTTAAACAAGTGTGTTTTTTAATTTAATATCGTTTTTTATCTCTCGACTGTCAATCAATCGATGTTAAACCAGTTTATTCCTCCTTTTTATTTCGTTCTTTATCTCATTTTATTTGAATTCGTTCGTTAGAAAAACAATTTTAACAATCATGAGATGTCAATAAACCTGTGTTTTTAATCGTCGACTCACATTCATTTTAATGTTTAACATCATCCCTTGGATCAAATGAGTTAAAATTTTCTTGTAAGTAACTCAGAAATTAATACTTATGTACAAAATTTTCCTAAAATGTATGTCATTTGTAGATCATTTTAAGACCTGAAGATGTAGAGCTTCCTCTACGAACCGGTCGTCAATAAATCAAAATCGATAAATATTGATTTTTATTTCAAAGTGGAGAGACAAACCTCAAAACCAGATATTACCACTCCACAACTGACAATGAGATTTTAAGTTTTTTTCTTTCATTTTCCGAGTTTTTTTTTTAGTTTTTTTTAAATTTTCCGTTTTTTTTTTAAATTTTAAAATTTCGCTTTTTTTTAATTTTACGATTTTTTTTCGAAAAATTTTCCCGGTTTTTTATTTTTATTTTTTATTTATTTTTATTTTTGAAAAATTTTCCCGGTTTTCCTTTTTCAAGTGTCAAGGTAGAAATAATGGGCTCTTTGGCCCAGGGATGTGCCTCTCGTAATGGGTAGAAGTACCAAATTTCTCCCTACTAAAAAAAATAATAATGAAAAAGTGGCAATTTTTTGCACCAAAAATTCTTAAAAAATATAAGGAGTAATTGGTGAAAATTTGGTGAAAATCGGATTAACGGTTCGGCCGCAGCGAATATTTTAATATTTCAAACAGACATCTCCGCCATTTTTTCGAAATTCAAAAATCGCCCTCCTTAGTTTCTTGTTCACCGGCTAAAGAAATTTGTGAAATTTGGTGAAAATCGGATGAAAACTGTGGCCGTAAATGTTCGGGAAAAAAATGCTACGGCGGCCGGAACCACACAAAGTTGAGATCGGTAAAGATCAATATTCGATTTGCCCTCCGGGGTCTAGAAGACCCTTCCCAAAAACCCGACGTCGAGGGTATCACAATAACTTCTTTAAGGAAGTTAAAAATAGGGGTTCTCATTTGAATACGAAGTTAGGTTCAGTTGGGGGCACCCTGTATATCCAAACACTTTTGAACTTTACCATCAAATTCTTTGATTTAAATTAAGGGGGGGGGGGTTACATTTTTTACTTACATTTTACATTTTCATAAAACCACACTCTCCCAGACGTGTGTCATGTGTTTCCGGACTCCTAGTATGAAGTATTCGTATTCTATCTATTCTAGTACTCTATTATAATAAGCGACCCTTTATCTCTACGATATGTAATTTAATTAAATGCATCATTTTATTTTTAATTATTACAGAAATGCACGTGCACTGGAGGAAACTTGAAATGTACACAACGTTGTACACCACCTCTAGTTCGAACAGTGATGGGTACAACGGACCCAAATTGTGTTCTGAAGCCAACTGCAGATCAATGTTGCTCCTCTCTGTTCTGCTCAGCAAGCGAGAAAGGTACATGGTCACTTTTTGTTTCATCTCCGTTCTCAGGCGATAGCTTATGATTATTTTTTCCCCCAGGCACTACTTCAGAAATAAAAAGTTGCTCGTTTAAAAATGAAACCTATAAACTGGGTGATGTTTTTTACGATGGATGCTCAAGTACATGCACTTGTCTCGAAAAAGGAGAAGTTAGCTGTAAACCGAGGTACTTTTTTTTGTAAATTGAAAACAAAACAAAAATTAAATTAAAACATTTGTCTAGGTGTCCAGCTACTAATAGAACGACAATATCAGATCGATGCTTATCAGTCGCCGATTCAAAAGATCCTTGCTGCAAGATTCTTATTGTGATGTCAATGTTGATGAAAGTGGTATTAGATTTATCAATAAATTATCTCTATAGTTCTATTTGACATTTCAGGTACGGACGAAACGATGGAGGACTCAAAATTAATATCGGCTGTTCCATACAATGCAACTTCTGTGATGTTGAACTTTGATAAAATGAGCGTCATCGATAAAGTTCAAGCGGAAGTGAGCGAAGATCAAAACAATTGGACGCCAGCGACGACTGTGGGTCAATTAGTCACAGGTCTTACCTCTGGGAAAACTTACTATTTCAGATCGGTGTCCGATAGTGCTCATTCAAATGTAGTATCTGCCATTCTTCCCAATGTGAGCAAGGATGCAACCGAATGTGAATTCAAAGGAAAAACTTATAAAATTGGTAAACTAGCATTTTACAAGGTGTTGGGATTGGCCAACGGCTTTTTAATTAGAAATTGCTAATGTCTACTGCAATAGTTGACATTAATGGTTTATTATTATTTTTTAAGGTGAAGAATTCCATGACGGATGTACCGCATATTGTGCATGCTTTAAATCTGGAGTCGAGTGTGCCACAATCGAGTGTCCGACTGATTTCGGATTGGACGTTTTAGATCCACATTGTATTTCATGGGAGACGAAGCCTCCAGATTTCGTTCCCAACCCTCCTCATTGCTGCCCGGAGACGGTTGTATGTAAAAATAACGGCTCTTGCATATACAAAGGAGAATTGTAAGCATCCCATTTTTACTTTAGGTCCAGCCATTTTAATTTATTAATGGATTGGTTTGGGGTCCTTCCTTAATTCCCTCGGTTGGGGCTCGATTCCATCGATTGACCCTCTGGGGTCTGGAAGACCCTTCCCCAAAAACCCGACGTGGAGGGTGTCACAATAACTTCTTTAAGGAAGTTAAAAATATTATTCATGAATTGGAGGAGAGAAAAAAATATTAGTTTAAAGAGCTTTCAACGAAAACTTCCTTAAAGAGAGAGAACAATAGTATAGGAGGAGAAGTATGAAGAAGAGGAAAGTTTTAAGGAGAGGAAGTCTTGCATAATATAAAGTATTTTTTAATTAACCTGTTTATTTGTTATTAACCTATTTACATATTTATTTATTAAGGTAAAAGGGGATTGGAGCTTGGACAAAGAGGGCTGATACAAAAGGAGAGAGAAATAAAATCCAAATTTAAAACTATTTTCACTCGCGGAAAAATAAACCGATTCTTATTTCATAAAGTGAAATGAGCATGTTTCCAACATAAGATTCCTCAGTCGATCATAAAATTAAATTTTTGGTGCCAAATTTTATTTTTGACAAATTTGGGGGAGGGGAGTTGGACCCGGCGGGGCTTTCGCCATAATGCCTTGGCGCCCTTGCCGACTCCAATGGAGTGGCCGAACAGAGATATCCAGCTGTTCTGCACAGTTTTTAAACATTTCTAACATGCTATTTCCGCCATTTTTTCGAAATTCAAATCACCCATGTTATTCATTGATTGAGGAAGATGGTGTAAAAATATAACATAAACAAAATTATATCGCATACCAAATGTGAATTAAGCGACACTCTTTCTAGAAGTAAAAAAGGAAATTTTTTTAACATATGATTCCTTGGAGGGTGTTTAGGTCCCTTTTAAAGTTATAGTTTTATAGCACTCGAACCAATCACGTTTGATTCTGTTGGTCTCTTCTTCTAAGAAATCTCACCTTCTAAGCGTCTAGTGTCTGCTGTACAAATCTGATTCTTATCCAAATTTTCATTTTTCAGGTTTGAAAATTGGGCAGATATTCCAGACAAACTGACTGGCTGTGAGGAGAAGTGCTTTTGCGAAACAGGAAACGTGACGTGTAAACCAAGATGTTTACCCGTCCCTCACAGCCCTCCGACAGGTCTTCCATGCCCTCCCAACACTGCGATTCTTTCCCATGCTCCCGGAGAAGACGGATGTTGTTTGCAATGGATGTGCCCACAAATTAATGGTAAATATTCAAGAACAATATTATAAGTTTTGAATTGCTTAATTTTTCAATTTTTTAAAGAATTATTTCATAATTGCACGTGTGATTGAGCCCTTTTTTTCTTCTTTCACTACTATGTCCGTTTTAGTATTAACAAACATCATTTGCCTTTTTCAATCATTTTTATTTAGTTTCTTCTTTCTTTGTTAATCGACATTATTAAAAGGTTTTCTTAATTTCATACTTTTAATTGTGTGGATTAACTGTTTCTTACATGTCGAACAATAACTTTTATCTCTGTAAAACGTATCGTTTTAGGTACTGGACCTATGTTGACGAATGTTTCAGTAAATGATACAAAAATGAGACCATCTCCTGCCTCTTCTGTACCATTCCTTGGCCCATATAACCCAGATTTATTATCAAAAGCCGACAGAAAACCGACGACAGAGATGTCGAAAGAAAAACTCTATTTCCCAGGACCTTACGTGTTCGACGAGTACAAGACGGACAACAAGACTTCCAAAAACGTCCAAGAGAACGAAACCGTTTCAGACAATGCGACAAAACATGACCCAACACCTCAAGACAAAATCAATGGAACATCTCTTAAAATTCGCGGCCCTATTGGCGTCTTAAACCCAAAATTTTAGACAAAATACCTCATGAAACTGTCAAACCGACAGTTGCCAACGATACAAAGACCCCTGTAAAAGATTTGACAGAAGAACCAATGGGTTTTTCAACAAACAAAACTTATGAGGGAACCATTGAACCGAATTTACATGATGGAATTTATGTAAACAGTGGGGAAAAAAAGATTTAAAGAAGCCTAACTCTGAGGAGCACGAATATCCACCTCAGGTACCTAAAAAGACTCTATCGAGTGTCTGGCCCGGTCAAGAAGCTCCTAGTAAGATACCTATTGGAATCATCAACCCTGATAAGTTGGGTGATAAAAAGCAAGAGCAATCGTCTGCACCCAATTTCCCACACGTGAATCCAAATTTGCTCGACCATTTATTGGAATATCATCGCTTCCAAGAGAAGCCTGAACAAGTTCAATATGAGAGCCATCCTCATTTTAATCAACAGCCCCTTGAAAATAATAACCAAATCAACCCATATTTACATCCTCAGCTTGAAAAAGACCCAAATAAAGGGAGTCCTCATATGCATAACATTCCATACCCTCAACATATACCAGAGTATTTGAATAAAGTTCCACATCAGTCTTCAGTACCGCTCCATCTTTACCATTCACTTCCGCAAGTCCCTCAAAGATTCCCGCAACAGCATGGCGTTTCACCCCAATACGTTTTGCCAGAAGAATTGTATCTGGTCCAGAACCAACATCGAATCCCTCAAAAGCAGAACGTCAATCCATATATCAATAACGTCCAAAATACAAGAAAAGAAGCTGACCGCTATCGAAACCCACCACCTTTAGGACTCCATGACATTGTTGATCAAATAAGAAAACATGAAGGGACAGACTCGCATAACAAAGACACTCACGTTATTGTCCTAGCCTCACAGCCTCAAAATGCTGGACAAGGTTTGTGCTACTAATATAAGTAATTTATTATTAATCTAGTTTTTTAAACATCATTTTAACCCTTTTGAAATGCATTTATGATATTTGCAATCTATATTAACACTTTTTTGGATATGAACCTGGATTTCCATGCAAATGCTTTTCTCTCTCTCTCCTAACTCGCTCTTTCTCTCTTCCTTTGTTTAACTGTTTTAGAAAACCAAAAGTTATTTATTTGAATTGATATGAATAGGTAAATCATTTTTCAAAATTTTAAGTTGCACCTCAATCAATTTAATTCCCAAAAATTTGAACTATAGTAAATTTTAAAGCAAAAGAGTGGATTTTTTTATCTTCATGTTAAAAAAAATATATAAAAAAAGAGAGAGAGAAAATGCTCAAAAATTTATGCCCCAAGTGATAATTTTAGTTTATAAAAGCACTTAAATCCATAAGAATTGTTTCCTTTAACAGTAAGGGGGTTTTCAGATTACCATACAAATTTAGCGTACAATCGTGAAAGAGAATGTCATTTCTCATTATAAATACAGTAAAGAATCAGGGTCGGATTACCCGGAGTACAGGGGTTCTACTGTATTATGATTTTATATAAATTAGTTAATTAAACCTGTATTTCTTTCTTTTATTTTTTAAAGACAAACCCTCTCTCATTTTGTCTTAGGTTAATTACACTACGGTGACTGGCTGGTGCAGGATCTACTAATTTTTTTAAAATTACAACTCTCAAACCAACAATTTAAGTATGAATGTACCATTGGTGGCTAACACCTATCCAAGCTAACCTCCTTGTCAAATGATAATAATGATTATTTTACTTGTCAAATGATTAATTCAAGTTGATTCAGGATGTTTAGGTCCTTCATTTCTAAATATCTGTCAGACTTTCCTGTTTTAATAGTTTATTGAAGAAATTATTGAAGATCGGAAAAAAAATTTATGTAAATGTAAACCCTATTTGACGAAGAATTGATTAAAATTAAAAAATTTTTGTGTACAGGGTGTCAGGGAGCGACATCAACTTCATTATGTATTTTAAATTTTAACCCCTATTTTTATTTTTTTAAAACTTCCTTAAAGAAGTTATTGTTCTAACCTCCATGTCAGGTTTAAGGGTCTTGCAGACCCCGTAGGGTCAAATCGATTATGGACCTATAATATATAGATCTCAACTTTGTGGTGCCGGGCGGCCGTCTGGAACATTTTATGGCCACAGTTTCCAACCGGTTTTCACCAAATTTTCTCACAGCCTTCCTAACTAGTTTAACAAGACTACGAGAGTGATTTTTGAATTTCGGAAAAATGGCGGTGATATATCTGTTTAAAGCTGTAATTTTTTTAATTTTCGTCCTGAAAAAACCTAAAATTGTGTTGTCTCTGTGTGTGTGCGTGCATGCGTGTGACGACGGAAATTTTAGAGTTCTAATGTTATCAATAATTATATTCTAGGTGCTGCGCCTCCTAGACCAATGCCTGGATTTCCTCCACACCCTTCTCATGATCCAAGTAAGAAATAAAATGATTCTTGAGGTTGCACTTCTCAATTTTTTTTCCTAGATGCCATAGTTGTTCACACCCTTGAAGCGTCGATGAAAATAATGTGAGGCTGATATTTTCAGTCCCTTAGTCCTTGTCGGTCTTCACGGAAGAGTCGAGTTAAGATATACTTCAGATAAAGAGTAAGTAGTTGTAGAAAATCTTAAATTGCAATTTTACATTTTTTTAGAAATAGTGATCCTTCTACTTGGGAACAAAAAGTATTCGCTCCGGCTAATGACTTGATTGCAACTCCTGAATTAGAATTTGAACTAGATGATTTACAACCTGACACCGAGTATAAAATTAAAATAACTGTTGTTATGCGAGACATTGAAAATTCTCCAGCCAGCGAAATTCTCGTTGTGAAGACTCCTCCTGCAGGTTTATTTTTATTATATTCTAAATTCTATTTGATAAAAAAACTTTTAGAATCGTCTGCGACCATCCCGCCAGTGATACCAGTTGAGCCTGAACTCCGAGTCTCCAAAGTGAACTCAACGTGGGCGATTTTGGAATGGAGAAAATTCACCGATGATGACTTCATTTTATTGATGGAGTTCAGTTACGTTATAAAGAAATCAACGGGAAAGTGTACCAGGCTACACCACTTATTCATCGAGCAGTTACAAGCTACATGATCGAAGGATTGAAGCCTGAATCGAAATATGAAGTAGGGATTTTCTTCATCCCTTTCCCAGGTCAAACCACAGAGCTCCAAGCTCAGAAATCTGTCCACATTTCTACATCAATTGAAAATGGTAAAAAATTAAAAGAATAAATTATATAATTATTATTACATTTGTTGGTTGAGGGCCAAAAATTGAAGGGCTAGCACTTTCTAGTGCACATTCAAAATAAAGTGTATTAATGAAATATATTAATCAAGTGATTACTGTTTAGTTAGATGCTATGCTATAGATCAGTCTAAAATCCTGAAAAGATACTTGCTTACAGGGAATCAATCAAATCAAATTTTAAATTGCTCATAGATGTGTCTCAACAATTTTATTTTTTTAGATCCATATAAGTTTGAGTTAGTCCTTGATGTTCATCACATTAAGAGCTCATCGGTTGAACTGAATTGGAGTGGTGTTCCTTACCCTGAAGACAAATATGTGAACATATTCCGAGCTATATATCAATATGAAGGAGGTCGGGAGTATATGAACAGCTTTAAAGTGGCCAAAAGGGACTCTCCTGCTTCAACATTAATTCAAGGATTGAAGCCAGATACTAGGTAGATTGTTGAATAATATTTATTTTATGTTGCTTATCCTTTTTAGGTATCGGCTATGGCTAGAAGCCTATTTAACAAACGGTCGCATAAAAAAGAGCAACGTTAAAGATTTCACGACTAAGCAAGGAGTCATTTCAAACGCAGACGTCCTTCAAGGTACTTTTTTAATAGAAAATACTTAAAACTATTGTGTTTTCAGGTAAACTTGAAGGTCCCCCTTTAAATGAAGGGAATGATTATTACGGACCTCTTATCGGGGTGTCGATATTGGCAGCTGTCGCAATATTGGCTGCTCTTGGTTTGCTTGTTGTTGTTGCTCGAAAGCACGGTCACAACAAAGCTCCAATTACTGCAGCAGTCCAAAGAAAATCCGCCCCTCATACAGCAGCTTACGATAATCCATCCTATAAGGTAGAAATGCAACATGAAACAATGGGTATGCACTCTTAGTGTTTCCTTAAGGTTAATTTCTCAATCAGTTCTAAAGGTATAATAATTTATAAATTTCTATACCTAATTTTTATCTTGCGTTTATGTCCCACTTTTTGAAAAAGGAAAATACAACCCCGCTTGATTTTAAATTTCAAATTTATGTTATATGCAGTATTAACAATTTTATGATGATATTTTTTTTTAATTTTATTTTCTATTCACAGACTTGTGAAAATGACGTCTCCATAGGAGGAAAATCATTCACGATAGAAGAATCATAGCGATCTTCATAACCTAGTCGGTTGTTAACTATTAGATTAAGATCACAGTCAAGAAGTCCTTTGATCGAAGTCCTTTGATTTTAGATGTTATGATTTCTCCCTTGAAAATTTACTTCTTCTTTGATTTATTATTATTATTTATTTATTTTTTTGGTTGTTTTCAATTGAAGGGTACACAGAAAGAACCCCTTAACCCTTTCGAGACAGCGTCTGACGCCGGATTCTCAGCGCTACTGGCGCATTACTTTTCCCCTCACTTCTCCACGACCGCTCCCAGCGCCCAGCAAAGCACAAAAAGCGACGAGTGATGCGATCATCACGTAGTTCATTTCCCCAACAGATGGCCAGTTTTTTCATGTCGCTAGCGCCACGGGAAGCGAAGGTATTAAATATCTTAGAGAGGCTTCCCGCAGTTCCCGCTGGCCAACTAAAGTCGCCTGCGGTCTCGAAAGGGTTAATTCTATTGTTTTCTGTCGTGGAGTGAAAAAAATTCAAAGGAAAAAATATTTATATTTTGCAATCGGGGTTTCTCATACTCGATATTTTGAAACATTTATTCCACCAAGTGTAAGGGTTTTTATGCATGAGACGTATAAGCATTCGAAAGCAACTCGACACCACCACGGCATCAATATCTTAATTTCTAGAAAAATGTGACTATAAGGCTTCTTTTCCTGTACCCTTCAATTTAATCATTGATTAATTTTATCAAATCAGCCATACCCGGTTGTAGAACAAAAAAGTTATTTTGAATTAATTTTAAATGTAATTATGTAATTAGGACTTCAGCATTTTGCTCAATGATCTGGATGCCAAAAATAAACCAGAATCAAACTTTTCAAAAGTTAAGTGATTCCTGGATTCGGAATCAATAAGCGATTAATTCATATTCTCTTTAGAACTCAAAAATTTTTTTAAGGGATGAGCGTACATAGGTTTAGAGATATTAAAGCTAAATTTTAAAATAATTCATTCTTCTCAAGAACTTACCGCTATATTAAGATCATAATTAATTAATTGTCATTATAACGCTGATAATGATTTAATGATTCTTGCTTAAAAATAGAAGGAAATATTCAGAAATGAGAGGCTAGAATCCCTCCTTGGGAGATCGCTTCCTTGCAGTGTTGAGGAGCCCTTATTCGTTCATAGTTTTCCGCCCCAAATATTTTTATTTTCTTACCCGTTGAGCAGCTTTGGTCTTCATTTTACATCAATCAATTAATTTTTACTTAATTGACAAGTATTTTTTAAAATGTCAGTGCAATAAGTTGATCTTGCATCGTACAATGCATAGCATTTGTAGGTACCAAAACTCTATTTCTACCAATATTTTTTGTATATATATATTTTAGGTCAATGGATTAATAATAAATAAATAATAAAATTCGGCAATATTGTTAAAAACACGACCTTTGTTATATTAATGTATCATATTGATATTGTAATATTAATTATAAAATTGCAATTTTGTTTATTATATAAAAACTTTGTATAAAGTGATAAAATTTTGTGTCAGCATGTGTTTTTGTTGTAAATATTATTAATCGTTGTAATTAAAAATCTGATAAATAGATTGAAATACGTAAACGAATTACTCTGTCTTTCTAGTGAAATTACTTAAGAAGCTTAAGGCGGATCCGACCTAAGGATGGGCAATATATGAAAATATATCGATATATCGGTGGAAGAAAATATATCGGTGGCACCAATATATCGGAAGAAATATATGGATATATCAGAGGAAAGTATTATTTAGGAACGCGGCAGAGCTCCGCCCCGCCTAGCAAAACTCCGACCTTCAATGCCCGAGGCAGATTGCGAATGCCTTGTCAGACCATTTTGTGTCAGCACCGCTTAATATTGTGCCAATTCCCTCTCCTGGCAGCATATCGCATATTGATCTTTACCGATCTTAACTTTGTCTGTGGTTCCGGCCGAAGGGGGAGTTTTAAGATTTAGCCAAGTTTCAGCGAATCTTGTGATCTACTTTTTTTTGAGAATACGGGAGATGTTAGTTGATAAAATGAATAAAAACAAACTGAAAGAAAATTAAATTTCCTACAAAAAAAAATTGTATTCATTTTCATCCTCAGGCCAGCCGTTATTGAGATATTTAACTTCAGTATTCTTTTTCGCTCATATCTTCTAAACGGTTGATCCTATACAAAAAATGAATAGTAGCAAACCAAAAGGAAATTTAATTTCCTACAATTAGTACTTTACTCATTTTCATCCTCAGGCCAGCAGTTATCGAGATATTTTAAATTTCCTACAAAAAGAATTTTATTCATTTTCATCCTCAGGCCAGCCGTTATCAAGACATTTAAATTTATTTGTACATGTAATAAGGTAAGATGAACCAAGTAGAAATTGGCTACCGGGTAGCGAAAAACGGGTGAATATAACTCTCTAATAAGTCTTTTAGAGGGTTAAATTGTCGTTATCATTGGTTCACTTTGATGCATTGATTATGAATATGAATTTTTGACAAATTCAGATGAAGGAGAAATAAATTCAATAAACCAAAACTTCCTGGGAAGGTATAAAAAATTCGATATAGCTGCTGTATTATCCAAGATAAATAGAACAAAATATTTAGGAACCAAAATAAATTTTAATACCTTATATTATATAATTTTACATAATATAAATAACAACATTATTGATATAGCTTACAAGGAAAAAATGTATCCCCCCAAATGATCTTTTTTTACACTTGAATAAATTATCCCCGGTTAGAAACATTTTAATCAATAAAAATAGACGAATAAGAAAATCAAGGTAAAGTTATCAAAATTGGGGTTTATTTGGATTCTTCGGTAAAAAGTACCTATGTTCAATTCCATTATATCAGATTACCGTGGTAACAATATCGAGGAAATTTTACATGTTGGGAAGGTTTCTTGGTCGTTTTGGCTTTTAGGTTATTTGGGTTAGGGTAACCGAGAATCAGGATAAAGGATTTTTTTTTTTTTTCTTACGCATATATTGGCTTTGATATTTTTAAATGGACGTTCGCAAAGAAGACGATGGGAAGTCGTGGGTGCGTTTCGGGAAAAACATCTATTCGCTCTTTCATTGGTCGCGCTTGGGCGGTACGTCAAGTTCGACTTTTATTTCGTTGTCCAAGTTTTTAAACTTTCTTAAAAAGTCCTCTGCCGCACCTGTTGAACGACACAGTGAAAAATTTCATGCTATTCGTTTGAGCGCCATCATAAATACCTGGTGTCCGGAAACACGTCTGGGAGAGCGTTAAAAAGTGGTTTTATGAAAAAAAGTTAAATGTAAACCCCTTTATTTAAATCGAAGAATTTCGTGGTGTAGTTTAAAATGAAAATAGTTGTACGTAATTTTTTATAATTAATAATATTATAATTTTTATTATAATTATTAATTAATAGTATAATTAATAATTTAATTCCCATGGTTCACAATGTACAGCGAAAAATTCAGAAAATATTGTTCTACCACCTCGAAAAATCTGAAAAAATTCTGACAAGTAAAAGACTAGTTTTTTAACATATTGTATTGATTTCGTAACGTTACCTCTTCAGGAACAATTTTTTTCGAGGTTTTGGAATTTTTAAATTAAAATTTCAAGCATTTATTGAGGTCGGAAAACTTTGAAAAAAACAAACTTAAAGGTGGGTCTTTGGAAGCTCTATAAGCCGCAAAAAACCTGTGCTCTGTGGGACCATTAGTTCTCGAAATATTAATTATTTTCTGAAATGAGAAAATCGCGTTTTTCACGAAAACCATTGATTTTTTTTATCTGAAATTTTCCTCATTTTTTAGTCTTTAGGACTATAGAGGCGTCTTCCTGAATTTTTCAGCAAAATCGGAGCTTAGGCCATTTTGACCCTCTTATCCCTCTATAGCCTTTCAAGTTGATTTTACTATTCATATGACCATTTTAGATTCCAATTATCACAAATTCGAGCATCTTCGCATTCTTCATCACGAGATGTCATCGCTAACGGCCTTTTTTCAAGTTAGAACCCAAATTTTCATTTCAGAAGTAAGAAATTTGGGTTCTAACTTGAAAAAAGGCCGTTAGCGATGACATCTCGTGATGCAGAATGCGAAGATGCTTGAATTTGTGATAATTGGAATCTTTGTACAATTGAATTTAAAAAAAAATTAGTCTCTTTGGTCTATTTTAACGGATTTTAGCGCAAAAAACGATAAAATTTGACATTTTTTAAAGTTGTCAAAAATGTTCATATGAATAGTCAAATCAACTTGAAATTTTGTAGATTACGAATCTGAAAGAAAAAGTAGCGGTTCTCATTTGAAATAACGAAGTTAGGTTCTGTTGGGAGCACCCTGTATATCCAAATGCATTTAAAACTACACCATCAAATTCTTTGATTTAAATTAAGGGGGGTTTACATTTAACTTTTTTTCATAAAACCACTTTTAACGCTCTCCCAGACGTATGTGTTTCCGGACACCCTGTATATCGAAGTTTTTTCGTTCTTACCGTGTTCAGCCAAGTCTGCAGTATTTCGCTTCTGAACTCCCAAGCGAGGACCGAACCATAGGGCGCCATTACCTCCGCCGCTGTTTCGTTGACCAGTTGACCTTCCGATGCGTCCGTGAGGTACGACGTTTTCTGTTCAAAATAAACGGTGTTAAATTTGATTTAAAACAAAAATGATTTCATGCGGCTAGACGATTGATGACTATTGTGGGAGGATCTTGATTCATGTCACGTATTTGAGGTGGTTGTTGGGGCCCTGCCGGGTATTTATGGACCTTTGAAACCACCCTCGCTTTAGAACCTAACAGGTTATCAGGACGTCTACCGACCGTTCATCTTCATTTAACACATAAACCCGAATCACAGATTATCTTACCGTGGGGAGCGTTTTTCTCCGTTTTTTAATTTTAGTTCTACGTCAACGGGTACGCGTTCCACCCCGGTCGTTTTGTTTGTTTATTTTTGAGAGGATCAGCTCGTTTGTGATACAAGGGGGTTAATTTTTTTCCTCTCGCGAGGATGTGCTCACCCTGTAGGCCCTGGGACATTAATGAGCTCGGTATGCCCAAAAAGAAGCTTAGAACTTGCTGGGGATGAGATTACATTTGATTTAATTTAAGTAATATTTTATTTCACAGATATTATTAGGACGAGATGGCAGTAGGACGAGAATACTTTCGAAGGAGATGATTTCTATTTTAATAAAGTATAATATTTAAAAATATGGTGTAATAAAAAATTTTTTTTGGTAGGGAGAAATTTGATACTTCCACCCGTTGCGAGAGAGGCATCCGTTGGGCAGAAAGCCCATTATTTCTACCATGATACTTACAAAAAATTTTGAATAAAAAAAAATTAGAAAATATGTGGGGGGAAAAAAAAGAAAACTGCAAATTTTTCGAATGAAAATTGCGACGGACGGACGGACGGCCGGCACCACAGACAACCTCATGATCGGCAAAGATCACTAATCAGTTTTCCTCTACGGGGTCTGGAAGAGAGGGCATCTTTTAGAGTTCTTTATACATTTTTTCCAAGACGATTTTTAAAGCACGCACCCCTTCTGTGACATACTTCAAAAATCCCAGATAGTTCACACGGGACCCAGCTCGAAAAAGCACCATTCGATGCACAGAATCCACCCTCAGAATTAAATAATAAGAAAGACGCTTACGATCTTTGAAGAACGACGACGACGATCGCTTTGGAATATCGATGAGTCCCAATTCATCTCGACTCGGCAAGTAACCAAGCTCTAATTAAAAAAAACCGTTATGTATGAATAAAATACCAAAGATGGGCTACTCTCGGGATTTTTTTTTCTTTAGTTCATAATAGCTTTGTTCCACCCGCAGTTTGAAACTGATTTGAAACTATTGGAGTATGCGCAGAAGGATTTGGACTTCAGAATTGACGGACAAACGATTCGAACCGTCCAAATCCTTCTGCACATGCTCCAGGAGTTTCAAACCGCGCTTGGAACAAAGCTATTATGTTTCCGCTTATATCATAATTTTGGTTTTTTGTTTAATAACTAAAAAACTAGAAACTAGTTTAAACGAACTAGTTTAAAAACTAGAAAATTATGTTTTAAGGCAGTGTTTCTCAGCCTTTTTGAAGTCTGCGCCCCCCAGTGAGGAGGAAAATACTTACCGCCCCTTCATCACTTAAGAAAAGAAAAAAAAGAAAGTAGTTTGCAGAAAAAGTAATGTGAGGTTGAAAATATTTGTAAGCATTCTATTGAAACCAATATTTAACTAGGTAGGTACTACACTACTTAATGCGATGGTTGAAATTGAAGTTTTTTTAAAATTTTAGAATACTAAGAGCGGGGAGCCCTAGGAAGAGCCTGTAGACAAGCATCTTTTCCGAAAATTTAAGGATTTCAAAGTAACCGATAACATATTATCATCTAACTCATCAGTAATCACTGATTAATATATTACCTGCAAACAAGCATTTCGCGACGCCACCAAGGGGAGCTTGAAAACAGGAGCTAAAAATGCAGAAAGAATGTGCTATTACATTTGTTGATATCATCAACTTTGTCTGTGGTAGCATTTTTCCCGAAACATTTTACGGCCACAGTTTCCAATCGATTTTCACCAAATTATCACACACCTTCCCGAATAGTTGAACAAGAAATTATCGTCTGCGATTTTTGAATTTCGAAAAAATGGCGGAGATATGCACGTTTGAAATTTTAAAAACTGCGCTGCGGCCGAACCGTTGTTCCGATTTTCACCAAATACCCCTTATATTGTTTAAAAATTTTTGGTGTAAAAAAAATTATCAATTTTCTACATTAATTATCTTTATCATTTTAGTAGGGAGAAATTTCATACGTCCACCCGTTACGGTAGGGACCTCCCTTGGGCAAAAATCCCATTATTTCTACCTTGATATTTTTCAGAAAAAAAAAAACTCGGAAAATTTAACGGAAAAAAAAACGAAAATTTTTCGGAAAAAAAAAATAAAACTTGGAAATTTATTTTCAAAAGTTAAGGACAAGGAAGAAAAACAAAACTTGTCAGGTTTAGTGTACAGGGTGCGGTGTGGAGGTCGATCCCAGGACCAAGCCACGACATGTCGAGTTACGTATATAGGTGAGACTATGCAAAGACTAAGAAGAGAATGTACCAACACGACCTCGACTGTCGGAACGCTTCGAGGAATGGTACCAGCCTCTCACACCATGCCACAACAACATCATAGATTTGCTCTTGATGATCCTGAGATTCTATGCAGAGAACCCAATCAAAGTCGCAGAAGACTTAAAGAGAAAATGTTCCTTTTTAAAGAAAACTCCTCGTGCAACAAGCAAACTGATCTGTTTGGATTCAATACCATCTATCATCCAATACCATCTTTCCTTGTATTTTGGCGGGCTTTCTCCATAATAATTTTTAAAAATTTAAAATTAAGACTACAATAACATAATTCTCATCTTTATTTTTATTTTAATTTTATGTTTACTTTATATTTATTGTGATTTCTTTTTCAAAAATGTGATATTAATGAATATTAAATTTTCTAGTCTAATTTTTGTATTTCGCGGGCTCTATGATGATCTGTGGAATCGATTCCTTTGTTATTAAATTTGTCAAATTTTAAAGTTTTGTTTTTGGTTTTTAAATTGAAAATTTTATATATAAATTATTTATTTATTTCATGTTTATTTCTAATTTAAAAAAATTTTTATATGAATAATTAATCGATTTATTTAAAAAGTTCGCGGGTAAAACCACATGTTAAATTTTATAAATTTTATAACCATGACCGTCCGAACTGAAGCTTCACCTTTTTATGTTTAATTTCAACTTTTATTATAGTTTTAAATTTAAAATCGATTTAGAGGTATGTTTAAAAAATTTCTCTTAAACCAAAATTATTTAATGAATGTCTCTATATTTAGGTCCTGATGATGGCAATAAAATAGCCGAAAGCTTGACTGAAAAAATCAATTTATGTATTTTCCGGAAAGACCATCCCCCGATATAAAAACAACAAAACTTGGAAAATTAAAAAAAAAAAAAAACTTCGAACAAAACACAAACTTCCCCCTCCGTTATACTTCCCTCCTTTATACTTCCCCCTCCGTTATACTTCCCCTCCTTTATACTTCCCCCTCCTATATTTTTCCTTCTCTTTAAGGAAGTTTTCGTAGGAAGCTCTTCAAACAGTACTTTTCCTTAAAACTGGCTTATCCAACCTAGATTTACTGGACTATCATGTATTGAATTGATTCGGTTTTAAGAATCGTCGCACATACGTACATGAATTTATACTCTTGCTTTTCGAAGAAAGGGTACTGTGGTCAGGAATTTCATAATTTACTACGTCATTTGTCATTTTGTGAGCGGTAATAGACAGGAACTTCATATATGTACATATTCATTTCAAGACAAGAAACGTTTGTGTAGAAAAAAGCTTCAGAAGACCCATTGCAATAGGTAGACTTCTTTCAGAATCTGTCTAAAAGGAACTTCGGAATTTGATATACATCTGTATTATTTTTTGCCTCATTGAAATGGAATTGAACGGAAGCAACAATATGTATGGAAAAAAGAGAAAAAAAGAAGAAGAACAAATCTGCCTAAAATCTCAAAAAAAAAAAAAAAAAAAAAAAAAAAAAAAAAAAAAAAAAAATTGGTAACTTACCAGGAGGATATGAAAAGTATAAGGCCAAGATCTCTTTCCAAGACGACTAAACGAGTGGACTGGTTCTTGCCGTACATTCATAATATCTATTTTAATAAATAAGTAAAAATAGTAAAACATCAATACAGTCACATACCATCAGGGTTTACTAAAGAAAAAACAGGTAATGCTCTCTTCCCAATTCGGGCGTATCCGAGTATTTTTCCCTCTTGAGATAAAAACGCTTAAAATCTTCATCGTAGTTCTCTCCTATGAAACAAAAAAAACATTTATTTATGATTTATTAGGAAATAGTATGGAACCTACTACGAATCCGGCGTAGGTGAGCGTTAAAAAGTGGTTTTACGAAAAATGTTAAAAGTGAACCCCCCTTAATTTAAATCAAAGAATTTTATGGTGTAGTTTAAAATGCGTTTGAATAAACAGGGTGTCCCCAACAGAACCTAATTTCGTTATTTCAAATAAGAACCCCTATTTTTTTTTCAGATTGGTAATCTACGAACAATTTCAGGTTGATTAGACTATTCATATGACCATTTTCGACAACTTTAAAAAATGTCTAATTTCAGCGTTTTTTGCGCTAACATTCGTTAAAATCGACCTAAGAGACTCATTTTTTTTTAAATTCCACTTATTTTTATCCGTAGATTCCAACTGTCACAAATTCAAGCATCTTCGCATTGTGCATCACGAGATGTCATCGCTAAAGGCCTTTTTTTAAGTTAGAACCCAAATTTCTTACGGATATTTTTTACGGAATTTTAATTTTTGATGCTCAACTACAAAAGACGCTGTAGCTCTATCAAAATTTGTGGTCCGAAAGAAAAATTCCTTTCAAAAACCGCTATTTTTCATTTTTGAAATAAAAATCTCGTGATGCAGAATGCGAAGATGCTTGAATTTGTGATAATTGGAATCTTTGTACAAAATAAGTGGAATTAAAAAAAATTAGTCTCTTTTTCTGGTCTGGTCGATTTTAACGGATTTTAGCGCAAAAAACGATAAAATTTCACATTTTTTAAAGTTGTCAAAAATGGTCATATGAATAGTCGAATCAACTTTAAATTTTGCGTAGATCACGAATCTGAAATAAAAAATAGGCGTTCTCAATTGAAATAACGAAGTTAGGTTCTGTTGGGGGCACCCTGTATATCAAAACGCATTTTAAACTGCAACATCAAATTCTTTGATTTAAATTAAGGGTGGTTCACATTTAACTTTTTTTCATAAAACCACCTTTTAACTCTCTCTCTCAGACGTTTGCCATGTGTTTCCGGACACCGTGTAAGAATATCTTTTTTCCCATAGTTTTAGCATCAGCCACATTCTTATTATGTATTTAAATTGAATATTTATTTTTATTTTCATTTTAACTTCCTTAAAGAAGTTATTGTGACACCCTACACGTTGGGTTTATGGGGAAGGGTCTTCCAGACCCCGGAGTATTGATCTTTACCGATCTCAACTTTGTCTGTGGTTCCGGCAGGCCGTCCGTCCGACCGTAGCATTTTTTTTCCGGAACACTTTACGGCCACAGTTTTCATCCGATTTTCACCAAATTTTCACACCAATTTCTTTAGCCGATGAAGAAGAATGTAACGAGGGCGATTTTTGAAATTCGAAAAAATGGAGGAAAATGTATGTGTTTGAAATTTAAAAAAATTCGCTGCGGCCGAACCGTTGGTCAAATTTTCACCTTTCGAAAAAAAAGAACTTAAAAAATTAAAAAAAAAAAAATTGGAAAATTTTTCGAAAAAAAAAATTTCCCCTCCCTAATACTTCCCCTCCATTTACTTCCCCCTCCATTACTGCTACTTCTTTTAAGGAAGTTATCGTTGGAAGCTCTTCAAACAAGAACTTTTTTTTTTCGAGTTTTTTTTTCCAAAAATTTTGAAAGTTTTTTTTTTCAAAAAATTTTCCAATTTTTTTTTGAAACTTTTTCTTAGTTTTTTTTTTAAAGCGCTTTTTTTTCGAAAATTTTTTTAAGTGGCGAGGTAGAAATAAGGCGTGGAAATATGAAATTGCTCCCTACTGAAATGATAATTAATGTAAAAAAAATGATAATT
Source organism: Orius insidiosus (assembly GCA_014119065.1). Taxonomy (NCBI): domain Eukaryota; kingdom Metazoa; phylum Arthropoda; class Insecta; order Hemiptera; family Anthocoridae; genus Orius; species Orius insidiosus. Next base: position 24,566 of record JACGAQ010002222.1, on the reverse strand, counting down.
TTTTACACCAAAAATTCGTAAAAATATAAGGAGTAGGTAATTAATGAAAATCGGACCAACGCGTTGCAACGGTTCGGCCGCAGCGAATTTTTTAAAATTTCAAGCAGACATATCTCCGCCATTTTTTCGAAATTCAAAATCGCCCTCGTTAGTTTCTTCTTCACCGGCTAAAGAAATTTGTGTGAAAATTTGGTGAAAATCGGATCAAAACTGTGGCCGTAAAATGTTCCGGAAAAGAAAGCTACAGCCGGCCGGAACCACAGACAAAGTTGAGATCGGTAAAGATCAATATTCGAATTTATCCTACGGGGTCTGGAAGACCCCTCCCCAAAAACCCGACGTCGATGGTATCACAATAACTACTTTAACACTCTCAGCGCGGCAAGCCCAAATGGCAAATCTCACCCTGGGGCGGGAAAATTTTTTTTCGTCAAACTACTTAATTACCTCCAAAAACATTAATAATGAAGAATAAAATTAATTTGGCATGTTAATTATGCCAAAATAATGCTTAATTGTCCCTCACAAAAGATCAGATTTGTAGACAATCCCGCAATGTTTTTCCCCTTCTCATACCATTTTGGAACTGTTACTAGGATCAACTTCTCTAAGTGGTCAACCTATTACTTTTAGCTAATTTTTTTTTATTATTAAATTTGCTCGTTATTATTTTTGTGTGGATACATTTTCACGGTTGCGAAATATTTTAGGTACCTACTCAAATTATTCAAAATTGCTTTTCTGGTGACAAATAATAAAAATTAAGTCACTAGCCATTTGTAACGGCTTGGGATTCCCGAAAAAACCGTTGGGATTAGAAAGGAAATTTTTGTTAATTTAACGATTTTTTTGTCAAAACGGGCTCTTAATACGTAAGCAGGTAAAGATTATCTCAAATCCGGTGAAATGACCTGGGAAAAAGCGTTAAAAAAATTTTATAGAAAAAAAACTGCGCGGATCACTACGATAATGAAAAGTTGTTTAACTTTAAAATTTTTGAAGAGCGGAAATTGGTAGTTATTTTTTTTTTTTCTAAGTGCAAAAACTAAAATAATTAATAAAAGTGAATAATTTTAAATAAAATCTACTAAAAAAACAAAATGAATATTAGGCCCTAATAAAGTTGGAAAAGGTAAAAAGTAACGAACTTGTTTTTAGAGTGAAACATAGAACGAACTGCTACCGTTCATAGTTTTAGTTCCCGAATTCGCCACGGCTCTTGGCCGCTCGGAAGTCTTTACTTTTTTTTAATTATTATACGTAAAAAATGATTGTAACTTATGATCGTTGTACCTAATAAATAATTTTGTATTTAATTTAACTTAATAGAACAAAAAATTAATAAGTTTTTTACGAAATTACCCGAAATTAATAGTAACAGGTCCAATTGTGAGAAGGAACGCTTTTGGTTTTCTCTACTCTTTTGGTCTAAAAGCTAAATAATATTAATAAAAACGGCAAAAAGTTGTGATCATAAGCTAATTAATAGTTTTAAATTATTGTTTCAAAAAACTTACAGTCAAAAAGTAGAAAATAATCCAAAATTGAACTGAAAACGTCTCCGTGAAGTAGCTGGTTTAACTGTCTACTTTGAGTGTCAAAATCGGACTGAAGAAAAAGGTCTAGAGTCAAGGTAAGGCCGTATTTAGGTATAAAAACCCTTTAAGAATTAACGTATGTCAACATTGTGCGAAATTCACTGTTTTAAGCATCGAAAATCGCTTTTTAAAAGACGCATGAACGGTCGATGTATACATCGACCCGCCCCGAGAAAGGAACTTTCTACTCAATGTATACATCGACCCGCGCTGAGAGTGTTAAGGAAGTTAATAGCTCGCCACGAGTTTTTATTCTATTGCTATAAGCTTTCTTTGCCACAACTTTTCTTTTTGGTTCGTTTTTCTATCAATTTTGACATCAGCAAAATAGCGGCACTCCACAGGCACCGGTGAGTCCGACATATTATGAACTGACGGCTCGAGTGCCCGGTTGATCGCTGCCGCAGTTCGTCGCCTCGGGAGCGTTCGCTTCTACTTTTAGCCGGGAAACTCGTGCGGGAGCCCGAGGCGAGTCGAGGCCGTTCATTACGGCCACAGATTTCCACCAAATTTGACACAATCTTCTTAAAAAGTCGAACAAGAAATTAAGAGAGCGATTTTGGAATTTCGAAAAAAATGGCGGAGATACCTATGCACGTTTCAAATTTTAAAAACTGCGGTCGAACCGTTGCCGTTGGTCCATTTTCACTTAAGTTTCACCAAATTGGTAAATTGGTACTCCTTATATTTCTTAAGAATTTTTGGTGTAAAAAAATTTTTCTTTAGGAGGGAGAAATTTGATATTTCCACTCGAAGGCGAGAGGGGCATCCCTTGGGCAAAAATCCCATTATGTATTTCCACCTGGACTTTAATTGCGTTGTTATTTTTGATTACATAGATTGATTTTTGGTTGTGAAGGATTAGGGAAGGTTTCTGCCATTAATTTACGAGTAGTTGCAAAATTTGAAATTAACCTCTTTTGTAGCTCTCAGTTTTGGCTTTCTTCAACTTTTCCTTGACTAGTACCTGTATTTTTAAATATAATACGTAGACAAGGAAATGTTTTTTAAATAATTTTAATTTTGATTTAAAAGAAATTACTGATTTACCTTCACTTGCACAGATGCCGACTATTGTAAGCAACGAAAGAATAAGGTTAAATTCATGTTTCGAGGAGTAAAGGTGACGTCCGTCTCGTCCTAAGCACTCGAGTGGATTGTTCGATGGGGCAACGTGCAACTTTTATATATTAGAACCCACCCTTTCATAAGGGTAGTGGGCGGGGGGGGGGGGGGGTCCCAACCCCGTCATGAGCTTCCAACCCGTCACGACCCCACTTGTTTTTGCATTATATCTTGAATTTCAATTTACTGGAATTTGCCCAACTAAATTATATAAACTTTATATATGTACCTTCAAATACAATAAAGAAGAAAAACCTTAGAACTTATAGCTGTTTTACCCTACGAAAAAAAAAAAATGTTTAAACCAAAAATTCAAAAGAAAGTAATAGTTTGATGAGCTTCCAACGAAAACTTTTTAAAAAGAAGTATGTAATAATATAGGAGGGGAAGTATAACGGAGGGGGAAGTATTTTTTTCTCGAAAATTTTTCCAAGTTTTCTTTTTTTCCGAAAAATTTTCCAAGTTTTTTCAAGAATTTCTAAGTTTTTTTCTTAATTTTCCGAGTTTTTTTTTGAAAAATTTTTCAGGTTTTCTTTTTTAAATTTGCGCTTTTTATTTTCTGAAAAATTGTCTAATTTCCTTTTTTTTTTTGAAAATTTTTTTAAGTGTCAAGTTAGAAATAATGAGCTCTTTGGACCTAGGGATGTGCCTCTCGTAATGGGTAGAAGTATGAAATTTCTCCCTACTAAAAAAAAAATTATAATTAAAAAGTGGCAATTTTTTTACACCAAAAATTCTTTAAAAATTATAAGGAGTCTCTAGTGGAAATTTGGTGAAAATCGGACCAACGGTTCCGCCTGAGCGAATTTTTTAAAATTTCAAACAGACATATCTCCACCATTTTTTCGAAATTCCAAAATCGCCCTCGTTACATTCTTCACCGGCTAAAGAAATTTGTGTGAAAATCGGATGAAAACTGTGGTCGTAAAGTGTTCCGGAAAAAATGGTACGGCCGGCCGGAGCCACAGACAAAGTCGAGATCGTATTTTTGTTTTTTTTATCACATAAAAATCCTATCCCTAGCTAATGAGTAATGAGAATGACAAATGAATTTTCCTTATAACTTCCTCAAAGAAGTTATTTTAGTCAGGCGTCAGTTTGAAAGAGGCAAACCCTCGAGCGATCCCAGAAAAAAAATTGTTAAAGTACCTCCCTACTTAATAAAGCTTGAATTAAGAAAGAAGTGATCACCCTTTTTCATTTAGGACTGTATTAGGTTAATCAGGGATTCCATGGCGTCACCTTCCTTCAAACCGCGGCGGGACAGGAAATTAAAACGAAAAGGCGAATAATGAAATTAAAATTTAAAAATCTCTCCGGAAGCTAAGGTCAATTACTGCGCAGATATTTTTGGCTTTTGCAACGGAAAAATTTAATCTATTGGATTCTTCAAAATAATAACTGCTTTGTCAATTCCGAATCTTGAATGGACAATAAAGATTTTCGCTAACCATATTTTCTAGAGTACGGTGTTACTATAGTCATCAAGTCCTGGGGGAAATATCCGCCGACAACTCTGTCTTGCTCACAGGGATCACAGGGCACTCGGGGCTCAAGGGCAATGAGAAGGCTGTCGAGTTGACCCGCAAGGGGTCTGAAATGACCCCCACTAGCCCTAATGTCACATTTGTAGGAGTGTGAAGAGAGAGGAGCTTAAAAGGCAAACTCTCTCCGCTACTTTGAAGAGATGGACCAAAGCTCGAGGTCAAAGGCATGCCAAGATGTTCATTAGTGGACCGAGGCATGGATTGATAAGGGAAATAGAAATAAGGAAATAAAACGAAGGAAAATTACTTAATATGCACATTTTAGAGCTACTAAGTGTTACAATTAATAGGTAACCTAGTCATTTTATTCAACAATCACCCACTGTGAGGGGAAAACCTTTTTAGATTCATTTTCAATAAAACTCAATGCAAATACTGCTCTCTAACTCCTCCCACTGTCACCGTGAGTTTTGTGTTCGTTGACAAGTCCTGGATCGCGAACCAACTTTGGACAAGGTGAAACCTACAACAAACAATTTGAGCAATTGGTGGCAGCAATTGCTTTTTGAATGGCGACTTTGAAGTCAGCAAAGACAGTTTCTGGTGATAAATTGAGGCCCCGTTTTCTGCACTCATCACTAAGACTGCGGAAGAAGTTGTGTTGCACATCAGGCTCGAATCGTTAGAATCTCAAGTCAAGTGAACGTGCCAAGTCCAGCACCCGCGTCCTTTCTCCAATGACATCCACCATCGATTTGCCCAGTATCGTATCGCAAGAAGCATATTTTGTTCTATTTTATCCCTCTTTACGTACGACAGAGATAAAATCGTCGAGCGATCCATAATCGAATTGACTCTCCGGGTGTGTAAGACCCTCAAAAAGCCGACATGGAGGGGAAAAAATAGCTTCGTTAAAGAAATTAAGAACTTATGCATAATGTATTGAAAAACACAGAATACGGTAAGTAATGTTCTAGGACGTTAGGTTCCACTGTAACGCTTTTCTCTTTCCAGTGATAAAAATATACCAACGGAAAAGGGACCAACATGTCTTTCTTAAGGTGTCGCCCCTCTATCGACCCGGACAATAAATTGTAGCAAAGCTTTTCTCTTTTGTATCCATTCCTTTCATATCTTTTAACAGCTCCTCCAAACAAAAAACAATTGAGGCGCTCCGGGTACGAAGGGCGAACTCGACATCGGACAAATTTTTTTTTTTTTCATTTTCAGATTCTAGACCTTTTGAAGAATACACCCATGTATTTTTATATAGAGTTTGCCCTTTTTTCCCCTTTAAATACGTAAAAACCGATATGCGGCAAAGCTCTAACTGCGATATCCGAGCGGGTACGAAGGGCGAACTCGTATCCTAGTCCACTACCCCCACTCCTTTTCCGGCAGCCCCACTCCTCTTGGAACAGCTCACCGCCACGAAATAAAAATATATATACATTTTGTGAATTAATAATCGTAAAAAATATTCGAAAATTTTTAAAAAACTCTTTCCTCTATGATTCTATAAAATCTAAAATCTCGCCACGAAATTCCAGAGAGTGACTTTTCTGTCGAGTTCGCCCTTAACAGAAAACTTTAAAATGCGAATATCTCGAAACTACGTTTTGTCGAGTTCGCCCTTCGTACCCGGAGCGCCTCAATTTTAAAATGCGAAATAGATTTAAAAACAAACATATTTTTAAAACCCCTGCTGAGCCCGGATTTCATCTTTTTTTTTTTCTTTGCAAACTCTAAAATTGAAAATGATAAGTTATTAGCTAGGAACGCTGTAGCGAAACCCGACCGAAAGCGGAAAAAGAACGAACGGTGCCAAGCGTAGTTTACTTCACGTCACGATTTGCTTTTTTTTGGGTATCTGGATCTCAGCACCCTGTATACCGATCGACTTCACATTTTATACAGGTCTTCTCTGATTCGATATGAGTACATTCCGAAAATTTCAAGTCGATCGGTATACGGAGAGCTGAGATATACCACTCTGGAAACCCGGATTTTCGCCTTTGGCGTGTTCTTCGTCTTCAGTTAGCCAGGGCTACAGCCTCTCCTAGTGCGCCGATTGACTTGAAATTTTGCACAGAGCTTCCTTTTGACATTCGCCAATACCCTTTGACCCTTTCGAGGGTTTTACCCATTATCTGCCTCCCCCCCTAATAATAAAAAAAAAATGCTACGGCCGGCCGGACGGAACCACAGACTAAGTTGAGATCGGTAAAGATCAATATTCGACTTGATCCTCTAGATTCTGGAAGACCCTTCCCCAAAAACCCGACGTCGAGGGAATCACATAACTTCTTTAAGAAGTTAAAAAAAGTTAGGAACAAAACTGAAAATTTAGGTACGTTTTGGCGCACTCAAGGGCTAAACTTGAAATTTTGCACTAAAAAAAAATTTGAAATGTGTCTAAATATATGACTTAAAAAGTCTTTTTAATAGTTAATTTAAACTACAATGTGATATCGCTATCAAAAACACCCCGCCTCGCAAAAACCCATCTACAGCAGCCAGAAAGCTATGAAATCAACTTCCCCGCCCTCCGACGTACACTATAGAGAAAGAGGACGAAGCACCCGTGCTCACGTTTTCAAAGCTCCCCTTGGCGGTGTCGCGAAATGCTTTTTATCTGCGATAACACCGTTTTTAAAAAAGAAAAAGAAAATAGAAGAAATAGAATAGATAATTGTGCCTTCGCATCACAAAATTGAAGAAGAAAAAAATGTTTAGCCAACGTGGTACCTCAGTTCGGTTAGTATACAATTACAAATATACATTCCATAAATATTATCGTTATCTATTATCCATAAATATTGCCAACCTTAACGATATAAATTAAATGGACCTTATTCCTGGCGTCTTCAGTAGTAGTTATTCACAACGGAGGTAATAATTTTAAAGAGTTCGATAACATAGCTCCTAACTAATCATTAGTCACTGATTAATATATTATTATACCTGTAAACAAGCATTTCGTGACGCCGCCAAGGGGAGCTTCGAAAACAGGAGCACGGGCGCTTTATCTCTCATCTTTCCCTACAGTGTACATAGGAGGGCGGGGAAGTTGATATTATTACTTTTCCTGGCTGCTGTAGAAGGGTTTTGCGAGGCGGGGTGTTTTTTACACGGATAAAGTTAAAGACCTTTTTACACAATTTTATTTCATGTTTTTCACAAGAAACCAAAATTGATGATATATAAGCCGAAACAAAATTTGTTAATGTATATGAATGAGAATCAGATGTTTCATTCTTAAATCCCTTCCCCCCTTTGGAGACAATTATTTCGAGGGACTAATTGAATTTGAAAAAAAAAAAAAAAAACTTCTTAACTTCTTTCTTCTTACATCAATAATTTTTTTCTATACAAATTTCAAATAATAATAGTTTTCCTTAAAGAGTTTGTGATACCCTCCGAGTCGGGTTTTGGCGAGGGTTCTTCCAGACCCCGGAGGGTCAATCGAATATGTATTGATCTTTACCGATCTCAATTGGTCTGTGGTTCCGGCCGGCTGTAGCATTTTTTTTCCGGAACACTTTACGGCCACAGATTTCATCCGATTTTCACGAAATTTTCACACAAATTTCTTTAGCCGGTGAAGAAGAATGTACGAGTACATTCTTTCTCGTAGTGAGGGCGATTTTTGAAATTCGAAAAAATGGCGGAGATCTGTTTGAAATTTTAAAAATTCGCTGCGGCCGACCGTCGTCCGATTTTCACCAAATTTTCACCAATTACTCCTTATATTTTTTAAGAATTTTTGGTGTAAAAAAAATTGCAACTTTTAATTTTTATTTTTGCAGTAGCGAGTTTCATACTTCAACCCATTACGAGAGGCACATATGTCTGCCAAAGAGCCCATTATTTCTACCTTGACAAAAATCGTAAGAAAAACTCGGAAATAACTCGGAAAAATTTTTGACAAAAAAAAACTCGTAGTTTTGGGAGTATCAGGGTTGTGGTCATCCCTGTGATACTCCCAAGACTACGAATATAATTTTGGATGGTCGATAAATTTATCTCAGAATAAAAAAACTCGAAAAATTTATTTAAAAAAAAAAACTTATAACATTTTTCAAAAAGAAAGAAAATTTGGAAAATTTTTCGGAAAAAAAAAACAAAAAAACTGCCCCTCCCTTATACTTCCTCCTGCTTTATACTTTCCCTTCCTTCGTTATACTTTCGTTCCCTTATACTTCCCCTCTATTATACTTCCCCTGACTTATACTTCCCCCTCCTATATTGTTACTTCTCGTTGGAAGTTTTCGTTGGAAGCTCTTAAAACAAGTATTTTCACCGAATTCCACCTGCTTGCTGGTTATCACGCCATTGTACACCTTTGTAAATTGAGTCCCCGGTGACTGTTCAGGCGTACCTGTCAGGTCCACCTCATAGTGTGTGGCCGCCATCAGGTGTCAGATGCACCTGATAGTGTGTGGCCCGCTTTAGGAACCAGGGCCCCCAGTGCTCCAGCGACGCCAATTCTTGAGGACGTTAAAAACTTGAAATTATACGCTCTTCCTTAAATCTTTCCCCGGGGGACAATGAAAAGAAAGAGATGAAATAAGAAGGACTCTTTTAACACTTCAATTTACTAATACTTTCGACAAGATGTTGTTCCATGTGATCCCAATTCCAAACCTTCATGTAACCTTCTTATCGATTTTTTGTTCAACCCCACAATCGATCCTAAAAAAACACTATTGTTCTTCAACACCCCCTTCCCCCCCCTATGTTGTTCCTTCTCTTTATGGAAGTACCCTAGGGCCAGCTCCTGACTTAATGACTTGTACTTATCACTTCATCAAATGGAAGTTATTGTGACACCCTCCATGTGACTGTTTTTGAGAAAAGGTGTCAACGAAACCGAAAACTGAGTGGTGATTTTGACATTCATTTTATTCCTTTATGAAAAACATACTATAAACGAAAAATGGCTAAACCTTGGGAAATTCAATATTTCGAAACAAAAGAAAAAATAAAAAGTATCGTAACACATTTTCGTTCTCTATCTTCTGTTTATCCTGAAGGTAGGTAACCTTTGTTAGAATAACCTTAATGACGCGTGTGGTATCTCCACTTCGCTATCGAATTTTTTCGTATCAATAAGGTGTCCTTTCCTAAAAAGTCCTCTTGAGCCTTCTACTCTAAAGTATTGATTCGATAACTTTCTCCATGGAGTAGAGCATCTGATAGTTTGTAAAAATAACAACCCTTGTACTGTCAACTCCAATGACGATCGTGACAAATCCGTAATCCATTCCAATGCGAATAACACGTCTTTAAAGATTACTAACACTACTAACTGAGAACAAATATTCATGAAATATAGGTATTTTGATAGGAATTGGCGAGAAAGTACTTGAAGTTTCATTTAAGCATGGCTTTCGAGGGCAGTCCTTTCGCCATAAAGACAACTGGACATACTTACAACATAACATACTCTCGAAATAAAATGGACATAAAATGGAGGATAAACGGTCAAATCGAAGTATTTTCAACATAAAATAACCTCTAAATAAAACGGAAGAAATAGAAAACTGTTTAAACCGTTTTTAAAGGATCTTGCAACTCGACATAATCTCGAAATAATCTCGAAATAATCTCAACATAACAATTAGCGGCGAAGAGGGTGACGGGAGCGTGACTAACTCGGAGTTACGACACATCCGCGCCACTAGCGTCTACGTGACTGACTATAGGCTGACAGGCATGAGGCACACCCCCCTACTTCCTCGCCACCGTTCATTCTCGGAAGTCGAAACGTTAAAGGAGCAACCAAGTACTTTTATCATTGTTTAATTTTAAAATTAAAACTTTCATTCATTACTACACAGCTCTACGAAATATATTTAAAAAAAAAATTAAAATCCTTATATTGTAAAATCAAAAGGAAAGTCCAAATGAGCGCGGATGCGTTCTGTACGGCATTTTTTAAATTTTATTTTGACGTATAATGTATTATTTTATTAAGTATTAGACCGCTTCACCCGATTATCAATTGAAGTCACCCAAGTTTAAACAAAACAACTACTTTCCAACAGTGAGCTTGGAAGCGTTCCTCCTCCGCCTAAAAAAACTTTATCAGATTTTCTTCAAATTGTATATTGGGCAAGATTATGCCCCAAATAGGCTATAAGCGAAGATTCCCTCGATCGGACGACTGGAAGCCTAGAAAAAAATTGTCAACGTCGTGCCCCATTAGCTTGTTTTGACCGGGGTCGGGAAAAATTTCCGGGAGGAATTTCCGATTCCTCAAAATTGGCATGCATTCAGATGTACCTACTTAAAAGTTAAAACTATACTACCTATTTAAAAGTTTCAGCTCGATCGATGGCTCGATCGTAGGTCTGGAGCCCTAGAAATTTCCCTGTATTTCACTCTTACCAAATCAACTCCGAAAAGAACGGAATATGTTTTACCTATTTTGTTTAAAAGGAATAATTATTAAGTAATATTGTAATCTTTCAATTTCTATAGTTAGGGATTTGAAATTTGTTCTCCCAAAATATCAATGAGAAATACTGAGTAATTGGTCTGAACGAACCAGAAAAAAGCATTAGTGAGGCAAATGTCACCGTACCCAGATAACACCGGGAGAGGTAGCGGTCCGCACGCATATTCAACAAGAAAATACTTTTTTGAATAAGCCGGAGAAATAATGAAGCATTTCAGTCGTTTAAAACAGTATCACATTAAAAAGCGATCTAAAAGTGAATTTAACTTTGGTAAACTGCGTAGACGTCTCTGAGGCCACCTTCGCACGAGGATTCCGGAAGCGCACGCCACGCTACTGAATGGGATACTTTTTGTCGTGATTGTGTAGCTTGGCGACTTCTCCCAAGATTGAATTACAGTCCAAACAAATAATTTATCTGTGTCGAACACTTCCATTTGAGCGTGTCGTGGTCGATTCAGGAATCGCAGTCTGAATAACACCTCTTGCTGCTGTTTATCTTTAGTAGCCAAGATTCCGGTGTGAAAGAGGCATTTAACTCGATAAAATAAACGAAAATGAATGAATCTTTTAATAAATTACAGCTACTAACTAAAACTATAAACTAAAACTAAACTAAAAAATAAATTAACTATTAAAGTATGTAAGAAGAAAACTCATTCGTTGTCATTTGCGTCACCAATATTCGCCCTACCCATCTTTAATGTGGCGACCTCTGTCGACATTTTTTCTAACTCCAATTTTTGTTTCTTGATGATCTTGTCTCTCTCCATTATTGCCGCTTCAGTTTCTTTCGTTTTATCCTGCAATCATTGAAATGTTATATTACTCAATCGGATTAAAAATTTGGTATTTATATTCTCAGTACGCCGGCAGGGCATAGCGGAAAAATCGCGAGTACACTAGTTTTTGGGATCTTTTAAATATAACGCGTGCAAAGATAGAATCTTTTGAAATTCTCATTTGATACCCGAGAGGGTTGAATTTTTTTCCTCTCGCGAGGAAAGTGAGAATCCTACTATTTTAAATTTTATTACGTACTAGCTAACTTAGTATAAATAATATTTGAGGAAGAATAAATTGTGATAACGGGTATCTCACAACGCTTTTCGGGATAAAAAGCCTCATCAGGTGAGCGAGCGACTCCATCAATCACAGACCCTTGTCTTTATTCGGGGTGTCATCCTCTTGATAGTTTACGGAAACAAAGTATGCGATAGAGGGAATAGATCACCAGATGAGGCTTTTAAAGCTCAAACGCGTGATGAGTTACCCGTTATCACAATACCTGCTTCCTCAATTATCGGTTATAATAATAAAAAATCCTACGTAAATCGCCAGCCGTCCGCCTTTTTGTCCATTTCACTACGAGGCTAAATGCATTCAGACTTCATACAGAAAACCTTCAGGCTTATATGTAGTAATATGAACGTTTATATCAAAATCAGCAACTTTGTAAAGAGGCCAATATTTCACATTAAGGCTACAACACATCCATCACCTTTACTTACGTCACAAATCAACAAAACTGAGGTGAACTACTGTCACTAATTGTCGCAAATTATAAATTTCAATAATTCTTAAATAACTTGACTGATTTGTACGTACTTCCGGCGTGTAGATATGCTTGATTACTTTGGCGATTGTTTTTTCATCTGAAGCATCAACTAATAAACTAAATTTTTTCCAGTCAGACATCCCCTAAAAACAAAATAATAAATATTAAGTACTTAGTAATTCGAATCAGTGCTAGTGAAGCTATGCTTTACTGCTAAACTTACTCTCTCCAAGATGGGGAGGAGGGTCCTCACCCGGATCGATTTATTACTTCTAACCATATCTTTAAGGAAACGTTTGGAGAATGACTCCTTGTGACACCTGTAAATGAAGGAATTTGTTTTCATTCCAGAGAACTTATCTTTGCCAATTTAATTTCATTATCTTTAGAGTATGTGTATCACAAGCTACTTACTTCTTTCCCGTCGGCTTCATCGTTTTAGAGATTTATATTTTCTTTTAAAAATGCCACTACGCAATTCTGGCTGATCTGTACAAACCGGTGTCCGAAGTAAACGTTCTCTTTCTGGAATAACGAGGTTGTAACAGTTTAACCAACATTGCGACGAGACCTATTCATAATTTCTGTTTTTATCGTAGTGTGACTTCGGTAATTAATAATAGTGATGCTAGTTGAACGCCGTAACAGTTGAAGTAAATGGATTCAACTTAAAACGTTTACTTACAACTTATAAAATAAATTTAAAACAAAATAAGGAGGGGCATCCAGTAATTCTTTTTACCCCGGTGATGGCGCTCCTTTCGAGAGGGAATTCACATTTCACAACTTGGCGCCCCTCCAAGGAAGTACGGGCGGCCTGATGCCCCTCCTTATTTTGTTTTAAATTTATTTTATAAGTTGTAAGTAAACGTTTTAAGTTGAAAAATAGCATTTACTTAAATTAAATGCCTCTTTCACACCGGAATCTTGGCTACTAAAGTTAAACAGCAGCAAGAGGTGTCATTCTGCGGTGTCCTGAGGTGTCAGACTGCGATTCCGGAATCGACCGCGACACGCTCAAATGGAGGTGTTCGACACAGATAAATTATTTGTTTGGACTGTAATTCAATCTTGGGAGAAGTCGCCAAGCTACACAATCACGACGAAAAGTATCCCATTCAGTAGCGTGGCGTGCGCTTCCGGAATCCTCGTGCGAAGGTGGCCTCAGAGACGTCAACGCCCGTTGAGAGCGGACTTCTTCTGCCGGATTTATTCTGATATGATTACGATTACGTTTATAATCGTATTCATAATTATTTTACGATTTTCAAAAAATAAAAAATAAAGTTACAGCTCCAAGTACAGCAGTGGTCACTGCCCACTGGTCTGTGCAGGTCTGTGACAGACACTAGACAGGGTCTTTGCGCTTTAAGTGACGTAGAAAGTATGAAATTTCGGATTGGTTCCCTCAGTAATGGCGAAAGCATACGTCAGGTTCTGACGCTCTAGCAAGTGGCTCCCTCAGTCCACGGCAGAAAAGAAGCTGTTTAATCTTACTTTGCGTCTTGAGCTAGCGAAGATCGGTGAATACTGAACTCCGGAAAACCAACTGCGCCATAATTTATCGTGTTTTAACTTTTAACGCTTTTTTTTCCTTTTCTGTACTAGAAGTTTCTTATTATTATATTTTTAATTAGCTACAATTTTTTCGGTAGTTACGTGTGTTTTTTAGTAGTTTTAAGGTTTTTTTTTCTTCAATTCTAATTTTATTGCAAGTAATATCATTTCATTTATCGACTTAACCTTTATAGGTAGTAGTTCTAAATTTTTGTTTAATCCGCGCTCGTTTTAATATTAATTTTATTGCCATTTGGAGTTTGTGATTAAAATTACCAGTGAATCCACCATGCATTCGGAAGGAGAGCAAACGTAAGTGTTTTTTATTAGTACCTATATGAATTAAATTACCATTTTATAGGTTAAAAACCGTTTAATGGTTTTTAATTACGAGTATTATTATTTATTTCTGCCTACAGGTTGTTTTCCAAACTTGTATACTTAGATACTTATTCTTTAAACATTTAAGTAATTTTTGTTTTTCTGTTTTTGGTTCAAGTTATGTTTTGGTACACGTCACATCAAGTGGAGAATATTTGATTTTACCAAAAGACGAATATCCCTCTCTTGTGGATAGAGGCTCTACTGCCGAAATTCAAGAGCACGGTTACGTCACCGCCGTTAAATTTGGGAGTAAGATATTGTTACTCTACACTTAAGTGTTCATACTTAATTCTTTATTTCTATTTTCATCCATAGCAATCGCAAACCTGGAAGAAATCAGGGAAACCTTTCTTCTTATGAATACAATTGGCTCTGGCTCATCAGCGAGAAGAACCATCAACCAAGAAGAAGCAGGCGAACCCCAACGTGGCGAACCCCTACCTGGACCATCATGGTTGAACTTGTGAGTAAATGCATTAATGCTATCTAGTCTTTGTTTCTGAAAAAAATTTTCTACAGGCCCCCCATCAGCATCTCTCCGTCTCCGCAACAGACGAGTTCGTAAGTCGATGTATTAATTTTATCAATTCTTTGTGTCTAAATCTTTTTCTGTACAGGCCAATGAATCTCTCCCAGAGAATCGCTCCGTCTCCATCTCTCTCCGGACCGCGACAGACGAGCTCGTAAGTCGATGTATTAATTTGATCAATTCTTTGTGTCTAAATCATTTTCTGTACAGGCCAATGAATCTCTCCCAGAGAATCGCTCCGTCCCCATCTCTCTCTGGACCGCCCCGGACTACCTCGTAAGTTGATTTATTACTTTATATACCTATAGATGGCACAAAATTATTCCCCCGCCCCACAGTGGGCTGAAATCCCAAAAAAGCGATCAAAAGTAATTAATGATTTTGTTTTCGCTCAATTAACCTCTCGGGCATTTAACCTCTCGGGCATTTAACCTCTCGGGCATCTAAGTCTCGAGTGAAAGGGCTGAATTTTTACTTAGGAATGGTGGGCAGTTATCTACAGTGCCAAAATCGTGAAAATCGTTGAAAAATTTTCTATTTAAATGAAAGTAATGTATTGCTAGACCTGAGGAACAATGGACTCAAGTCTTCACTTAGGGCTTATACGACAAAATTGGCATTTTCTAATGAAATGCTAGTCCGTTTGCAAAATAAACTTAAAGGCCTTTGCGAAGGGGTGTAAAAAATTAATTAAGAGAAGGTTTGGACGAGCCAGGCGCAAAATATTGAACTAGCTAAACTTTTAAAAAAAATTTAATATCACCGGGAAATTAATAAATATTTTATTTATAAAATTATCAGATGTTTTTCTAGGGGCGCGGTGGCGTTCCGGGCACCCATGAATTTACAAAGAAGAAAAAATCTACCTCTTAGTCCCTGCTACTGCAGGGTCATTATTTTTTTATTATAATTTTTATTGTTTATTTTTTCAACTGAATAAGTTAATTGTATCTTTTTACTAGTTAAAATTTTAGTATTTTTCCCCTAATTTATTCAAGAACAAACTATAATGATCGTCTTTTATTTGAGAAAAACTTCTATTTTCAATGATTATTGGCTTATAAAAATTTCCTCAGTCGAAAATTTAGGCGTAGGGATCTTTTATACTCCTGCTCAAGAATAGAAAATTCATTCCGCCAAATTTCAAGTCTCTACATCCGTTTGAACAGGAGCTGTAGACTTTTGATCACTTTTTTGGGGTTTCGCCCCACTGTGCGCCCCCCCCCCCCCAAAAAAAAAAAGTTCTCTAATAAAACGAAAGTAGAATCGACTGCAAGTATAAAAACACAAATATTATGGTTCCTACTTTATGAATTTGAGGTCTAACTTGAATTTAATGACCTACTTTGTTTTATCAAGGCTATGTGAAACTATCTTCACTCGTAAAAGGAGAAACCTGACTTTATACAGAGGAGATGGTCAGTTGTATGTCCTCAATAGGCGTACACCTACTGCAAGGTAAACAATATTTATATATTTTATGCTGATTTGGATATTATGTAACAGTATGTGTTTAAACTCTGTTAACATGTGCTCTTGTATCACAGATACTATATTTGCTCGAGGTACAGAGATCTTCGATGTTGCGGGAGGATGATTTGCGACAGTAACAATGTTGTTCTTTCATCAACTCATCACAATCACAGCCATCCTCCCGAGTGGGAGATCGAAACGATAAGATCGGAAGGAATCCAAATGAGACAACTATTGGAACGGAGTTCAGCAGTATCAACTCCCATCGGAAACGTAATACACCAAGTGATGCGGAAGTTAGTGCAATACAATTGACACATGCCACTGCTAATCTCAATCTTTTCCAGTCACAACCCGGCGACAGCTGTCAACTTTAATCGAGCAGGAAGGAGTATGGCTCGGGCTAGGAGGCTCAGCTATCCGCCAGTGCCCAGTACTTTGGCGGGTTGGGGAGCCTCCTTATCATCATCACCAAGGAATGTTATTTGGACTGAAACGGAGCCAATGTTCCAAGGGACAGTAACAGTCAACGGAAGGGCTTCGCTTCTTTTCTACTCTAGGAGAACGGTACAAAGTTTGCAAACCTTCGCAAACAGTATACACTATATCTGTATTGATGGAACATTTTCCGTGCGGCCACGCACTCCCAGAAGTGCCCAACTCCTAACTATATTAGTGGTGGTCGGAACTGTGGTATAAAATTTTTTTGTTTTTTGTCTGTTTGTTGTGTCCCCCCCCCCCCCAATATTAAAAAATTGTAAAACAAAACTTTTTAAATTTATATTAGGTAACAACACAATATCTAACACATCTCTGTGACATATATATTGTTTACCTATTTGGATTTTTGGCTTTTCCACGGGAGAAAAGGCAAAAATCCAAGTAGATTTAAACGTTCCACCATCGTCCACATCCAAGAAGATATATATTGTTTTACCTTATTAGTTTCAATATCAAAACTTTGTTTATGCAGGCATTCCCTTGCATTTATGCCCTGATGGAGGCCAGGACAAGGAATGACTACGTCCCAATATTATCAGTAGACCATTTTTATGTCAAATAAATGCCAAATATGCGCATACATGCACTTATTTGATATGCTCTAAAAAGTGGGAATATGTCATTAAAAAAAAATTTGGACTTGAAAATTTTGTGATTTTTATATAAGCGTCACAAAACAAAACGTCCCCGTCACCCCGAAAGGGTTCCGTCTCAAACTCCCGAACATATTTTTTACCAACTCACACACTTTGGCTTTAATTTTAGGCATGTTGCCTTTTTGAAAGTCTAAGTTCAACTGAATGAAAAATGAAAACAAAAACTAGGAAAATAAAACGTCATTTTCAAAACATTATGATCAGGGGTGGCAAAGGCGGCTTCTTTGATAAATAAAAAGTAAGGGGGTTTCTATGGAAACGGATTTTGAACTCGAAAATTCTTACTCACTCAACTCAGAACACGAAAAATATAAACTTAACTTTTATTCAAATACACCCCCCCCCCCCAACAACCGCCGGGAGGTCAAATAGGTTCTTAAATATGTGAAAACGGCCAAATATGTCAAAATATGCAAAATCCTCAAATATGTCAAAATATGCAAAACAAATGTGGCTTATTCGTTTAAGAATAGTCTAAAACGCAAAAGAAAACTTGAATAAATGATGTAGGAAGCTCGAAAAAAATATGAGAATACATAAAAATCCGGTCCCTAATTATCAGCATTTAGAAACATATTTCAGTTACGATGGCCTCACATCACTTTCATTACGGACTATGAAAGGGGCTTATTGATTCAATAAGAAATGTTTTCCCTGAGTCATCTCAGCAGGGATGTTTATTCCATTTCACTCAAGTAAATAAATATGCATCTTATTTATAATTTCTATTCTTTATACAAATGTATTTGTTTACCTTCTAGAGCATTCGTAGAAGATTGATTCGCCTGGGGCTGCAGGCTGAGGTCAGAAATAACGAACATGCAGCTGACATTGTTAGGATGGTGCGCACGTATTTCTTTTACTATCAGTACAGACACACGAATTTGACTAGCGTTTGAGAGGTCCTGGGTTTGATTTTGTTTAAATATTTCTCATTCTTTCAGATTATGGCATTACCCTTTTTGCCCCAGCCTAGGGTTTTGGAGGGGTTCGATGCCATTAGGCAAGCAGCCCTTAACAGTCAAATTTACAACCAGCTGGAGCCCTTACTTCGGTACACCCCAATTTTGGATTGAAAGGGTCCAAAATTTTTCCGTGAGTCTTCAAATAAAATTCGAGCATTATTCCGAACATCTATATGTTTTAATTCCATTCTTTATTTAATTGTTTGTTATATAGATATATCGTTCAGCCCACCGAACTAATAACTTCGCGGAGTCGCACCATGCCGTCCTCAATAGGCATGGAACTCATTTACCGGCCTGGACGTTTTTCGGTAAAAATCATATTTTTTTTTAGAAAAAAAAAAAAAAATCTATTAATCTATATCTAAAATTTTAGAATTACTCCTCGATATCGAGAACCAGACGGCTGCTGAATTGAGCCAGTTGCTGAGGGAGGAGGTGTGTACCTAATATCAGAACTATTTAAATCCATACATTTATTCTAATCTAATTAAACCATTGAATTAAATTATTACTTATTTTGTTAAAGATCCGGGCTCCACAACGAAGCAGTCGTCGAATGCGCGAGGAGCGACTGAGAGAGGTACAACATCAACCAATCAATGACATTACAATGTACCTAAGAAGATGTGGTCATCACTCAGACAATGTCATTAACTTCGGTTAGTAAAGTCTCACGTCACATAGTTGTAATTAATGAATCATGTCTCTTTATTGTTTCAGATGACAACCACTCTGAGTCCTCAGAAGAAGATGAAGAGCTATTACAGCCACTCCCTCCATTGCAAGTAGCTCCTCCTCACTACTCTCCGCTACCGCTAGCTCAGCCCTCCCCGTCTCCACCTTTATTCCCACTTGACTCCGACGACTCTCCGCCTCCACTTCTATTCCCACTCGACTCCGACGACTCTCCGCCTCCACCTCTATTCCCACTCGATTCCGACGACTCCGATATCCTGGATGACCCTCCAGCGTTAGGAAGAGGAAGAGGAGCGGAAAGAGGAACTAGAAGGGGAAGGGGAACAGGACGAGGGAGAGAAGAGGAGAAAGAGGACGAGGAGCAAGAGGACGAATACAAGGACGAGGAAGAGGCAGTGAGGGTGAAAGGGAAGAAGAAGAGAGGAGTAAGTAAGAAGAGGTAGTGGAAGAGGAAGGGGAGGAGGAGGAGAGGGAGGAGGAGGAGGAGGAGGAAACAGATTATGTGTGATCTGTCTTCTTGAGACACCCTCATGGGTTGTGATGCCATGCCTCCATCTTTGCTTTTGCACAACGTGTAAAAATAGGCAGGAAGTAATTAATATGAATCGCTGCCCTGTATGTCGTGGTGATTTACAACATGTATTTCAAGTATATTAAGGAACCACTTCCTAAATCACCATTTATTAATGCATTTATTAATGCATTTATTTTAATTGTTTCAGAAAATCGAAGAGAAGAACAGAGGATAAATGCATTAATGAAGATTAAAAATTTATGTTTTTTGGATGTTAAATTTTATAATAATATGTATATTATACACGCATTATTTTTAATATAACTTTTCATCAGTTAAAGCCGACAGTTTCCCCCCACCATTTTCCGAAAGTTTCATCCGGGTCGGGTGTAACAGACAGTTTGGAACGACGGAAAACCCGATCGTGTAGTCTCCACCTTTATCATGGACTATTACCTTATGAAATTCTCCTCAATTATGCTAGACCCTTGCCAAAAATGTTGCTGAAATGGAACAAAGAGGTAGTGCGGTGACCAAGCTAGAGGTAATTTTGACAAGGAGGAAATTTATTAAAATTCTTTGTTTAGGGTATGCGCCCTAAAAGATTATACGCCTTCTTCTCCAATCTTTCCCTCCATATTTTTACCTAACAAGTCTATATAAATTAAAATTTTAAGGGGGTGAAGTACGTTAAGTACTCTCGTGGTGGAAAGCTCAGGACGAACATTTTATCACCAAAAACTTAACTAGTCCAATCTTCCTTTACAAATCCTTTTAACTTCCTCGATGAGGAAAGTTATTGTAATACTCGCGAAGTTCGAATTTTGGAAAGGGGTCTTCCAGACCCTGTGGGGTCAATTTCACTTGTGGTCTTTAACAAACTCTTCCTCTGTTTAAGCTTGTTGCTATCATTCCATAACTGTAATTCCTTTTTCTTCTGATAACTGTCGCGGTGAATTTTCACCGGTGATTCAAAATTAGCAGTAACACAGGAACACTTCACGGCCGCATTTTATTTCCAACCAATTCTCACCTAACTTTCACACAGTCTGGATAAATAAATTCGCAATATATAAGACCACAAATTTAAAACGAATTTATATCGGGTAGCGGCAGAGACAGATCAGAAGTGAGTATTTTCTATTAGCCAAGAGGCAACTGTCAGCCTATAGTCACGTAGACGATAGGGGCGCGGATGTGTCAGACTTCCGAGTTAAAATTATATTCGCCCCTTGGGCCCGCCCGTCCCCTTCAACCCCTCCACGTTATGTTCATTTTATTTCGAGATTATTTCGAGATTATTTCGAGATTATGTCGAGTTGCAAGATCCTTTAAAAACGGTTTAAACCGTTTTCTATTTCTTCCGTTTTATTTAGAGGTTATTTTATGTTGAAAATACTTCGATTTGACCGTTATCCTCCATTTTTGTCCATTTTATTTCGAGAGTATGTTATGTTGTAAGTATGTCCAGTTGTCTTTATGGCAAAAGGTATGTACCCGAGCTTTCATTGCTTGCAAACAAAAATGCCGCAAGTTAAAAGGTAAACCAATGCCTCAATTAAATTTTCGAAGTGAGTTGGCCGATATTCTTATAAACAATTTTTCTTCCCGAACTCGAAACATTACAGCTCCTAGGAAATAAATCAATTTAAAAGAGAGCTCGACCAGATTTCCGATCATTTACCTTCAAAATCAAAGCAAAGGCGTTGTCGACAGTGCAGCACCAAAAAAAAAAAAAAAAAAAAATCCAAAGAGAAGCATTCATGTATGCACAACTTGTGATGTTGCTCTATGTATGCCTGGGTTTTAGAAAAGTTCATGCCCCAAAATCAGAATAAAAAGTTTCATTACTCAAAAAGTCCATTTCTATAGTTTTTGTCATCATTTTTTGTCTTTCCAAATAGAAAATTCGTAAATACCTAGCCTAAATACCCAATTTTTGGGGTCAGTCGTTCGAACTAATACCGTCTCGAACTTGTACCGTCTCGTACTAATTTGGAAATAAAAAATAAGATTATTTAAAAGGAACCTTCGACCTTGACGTCTCATCCTAACGATCAAAACAAAAACATTACGTCTCAAACTAACTTAATAGCCGGTATCCCTTTGTATCGGCATTACAAAGGTTTCCGCTCGCCTCTTGTTTACCTATTAAATAAGAGGGGGGTTTCGGTCTCCCTCCTTGCCGACGTACCCCGCTTCTTTGCCTTCCGCTCCCTCGTTCACTCCCCTCTCCGCCCTCCATTCTTTTATCATCTGCCCGCGACCACATAATTATTATTATTCTGCCGCGCGACCTAATTTGCATATCATCCACGTCTCTTTAATTTCTCTAATTCTTATAGAAACCCTAATAAATGACGTATCATTTTTTACGTTTTTTTTATGGCGGAGACAATGGTAACACTCAAATTTCAATTAGACGCAACTATTTTTTTGTTTTTTGGTGGGGGGGGGGGTTATTGATGGGGGGGGGGGGGTAAAAATTAAAAACCGGCAAAATTATTAAAAAAATAAATTAGGAAAATTGAACTCAAGGAATTTTCGAACTTCGAAAAAATGGCGGAGTTACGTCTGTCTGAAGTAATAATAAATGCGCTGCGGCCGTACCTTTGGTCCGATCTTCACCAAATTTCCATTGAATTCTCCTTTCAGTTGCTAGCGTCCGCCAAGTCAAAAATTTTTTGGCCTATACGGGCGGCTTTCCCCTCGTTGCTCTGGCATTATGAAATCTTCTGAGAGCACCCACGTGTTGCATACCTAATTTCAGCATATCTATTCACGAATTCTTTATTGATATTTTTAGCATAAATTTTGGAGAAAACGTTTCGGTAGAGAGGGGTTGGTGATGAGGAGGGGGGGGGAACCAAAATAGATTTTGATCGTTTGATTTTTGAAAATTTACTACCCCTCACCCTAGAATATTCTATTTGAAAAACATTAGGAAACATTGCTCAATTAATCAATTAATCAATTACCTAAAAAATTAAAAGTTAAAGAATTCAAAAAAGTATGTCTAAGAGTTAAACCCCGCCTTGGTTGTACCACTCGTCAGTCGCCTTGCAGTTAGATTTTAAAAAAGGTTTAATATTCTAAAACCCGTCTTATGCGACATTTCTTCGCTTGATTTTGTTCATTTGTGTCTTCTTTTAATGTTTTAGAGCCTAAACTGCTTAAAAATCTAATGGAGACGCCTTTTAACTTCAAAAACTAAAAATATCGCCCGCACTAGTTTGAATCTTCCCGCGCAAATGGGAGCGATAACTTGATAACTTGATGATTAACTTCAATTAATGAATATCTTAAATCAACTTCTAATTATTCTGTTTCTTGGTTGACCTTATAAAATGAATCCTTGTGAAATTCTGAGGAGAAATATGCTGTTACACCTAGGTGCGAAAACGGCCGGCGCGGCGTGCTATTTTTGCTTTCGAACGCCGGAGAAACTGAATATTCGTCTCGAAATTCAACAATGATTCATTTTATACGTTAAACTAAAGAAATAGAGTAATTAGAAATTAATTTAAGTTATTAATGAAATGAAGTTATTCGAGTTATCACTCATACTTTGCGCGGGTCAATTCAAACTGGCGCGACCTATAATTTTAATTTTTGAACCTTAGATACGCTTTCCTTTGATTTTTTGCGTATTTAGTCATTGAAAGGTGCCTAAAACCAAGAAAAACAACTAATACGAGCAGTTGAGGTATTTTTTTTTTACCGAAATTTGTAATTTTTTCATAATTAGTATGTCGAAAAGTAAAACCCACCCATTGTCGTACAACTTAGCACTCCCCTACACAACAATATTTGGGAAAAGTCTGAGAAATAAAAAAAAACCGCTTTTGAAGACTTCTGTTCGTATTGAATGTTGTTTTTAGATCTTTAGACACGTTCTTACGCCTAAAAATTTTTTAAAAAATTAATGGAAAGCGCAATTTAGCTTCAAAAACTTAAAATGTCGGCCAGACCAGTTTGAGTTTCGGCGGAGAAGATCGGAGTAACTTCCGGAACGCAGTTTTCAAAACTTCAGACAGAAAACGTTTTGACCAAAATTATCTTAGCTAAAAATATCAACAATAATGATTCGTGAATAGATATGCTGAAATTAGGTATGCAACTCGTAGTTCCTCAGAAGGCTTCATAATGCCAGAGCAACGTGGGGAAATCCGCCCATAAAGGCCGAACAATTTTTGACTTGGACTCTTCAAAAAGAGAATTTAATGAAAATTGGTGAAAATCGGACCAAAGGTACGGCCGCAAAGGTTGTGGGGTGAAAAAGTTTAACATAAAAATCGAAATTTTTTTTTAAAAATATATAATCGAAAAAAAAATGTCACCATCGTTTCAAGCGTGAAAAACTTAAAAAATGATGTGTCATATGACGGGGTTTCGATATATTATAAAAATCAAAATTACGAAAATGATATGCAAATAATAGTTGATAAGGGTGGGCGCGGGGGGAGGTTGGAGTTAATGAATGCGCCTTCCGAGTTCTGTTGAAGGGAAGGGGTGGGAGAGGTTACGAAGAAGGGGACTCGGAGATTGTCAAGGTTAAAACCCCCACCGGGTGGGGAGGCGAGACCGGAACCCCCCTCGTTCCGGCTCATTAATTTAATGGTAAACAAGAGGGGCGAGCGGAACCCTTTGTAATGCCAATCAAAGGAACGCCGACCCATTAAGTTAGTCCGAAACGTAATGTTTATGTTTTGACTGTTAGGTCGAGACGTCAAGGTTAATAATATTATTCTTTTTATTTACAATTAGTTTCGAGACAACATGAGGTTCATTTTAGTTCGAAACGACATTAATTCCAAAAGTATATACCCCAATTTTTTTTGTCTTTCCAAAAAGAAAATTCGTCAATACTAGTCTAAATACCAAAAAATTGTATAAAGTATAATTGTATTAAGTAATAGTGTAAAAATTGTAAAAAGTATAAAGCTAAAGAAATAAATTAACATTGTTAATTCTATACTGTTTATTATAAATTATTTTTAAACAATGAGTGTCGGTTTTAATTTCCTACAAATTTACACGAAAAATGAAATTTAATT
>JACGAQ010002221.1:0-44276 GCA_014119065.1 Orius insidiosus | reverse complement strand
ATCCCAACCTACAATTTCCTCCTAATAAGCAAAAGGTAACGTTTCTAAATGGACTGCCTGTGAGGAATTAATTGTACGTTAAACTAAGACTTGGTAAAACTAATAAAAGAAAAATACAGCTCTGTACGATATTGAAAAATAACTTTCTGTTAATCGGCTAAAAATGGCCGCAAGAAAACCGTTCTCCATTTATTTTAAAGATAAGCGATTGGCTTGTTGATTTGAAAACGCATTTAGCTTCAAAATTTTTGTTTTTCGACTGTATTAAAAATGGAGATTTTCACTTTTCTTGCTTAAATTTTTTATTAAGCCAGAAAATTTTTAGGATGTCAGTCGCCAGCAGTTCTTCCTGAATCTTTATCCGGTTTTCATAAAATTTTAATTTCCAAAAGTGGAAAGTTTCTTTCCAAAATTTGAAAAAAGGCAGAGATTGTCCGCCTAAAAAAAATTAGAAATCTCCAATTTTAAAGCTGCATTTAATTTGACCTAATTTTAAAAATTTTAAGCCAAAAACCATGAGAATAAAAAATATAAGAGAATATGGATTTCAAATAGTCATGGAAAGTACAAAGAGCTTTTTGAAATTTTCCCCCAAAGAGAAAAAGGCCACCCATGTGTAAGAAGTTTGAAAAGCTTTTTAATGTTCGAGGTGGGACTTCTGAAACTAAAAAAAAAAATCCTAGTGCTCATTTTTTTAAAAATTCCCTCCCTCTAAGAGATATGAACTTTTCGATCATTGTATCTAAAAATTATTTCTATGGACGTCACTTTTTTTAATCAGGCTTCTGAATGCAAAGAGAGAAAAAAAGGTTAAATAAGACTTTCTCATTAGTGGAGGTATTTTATTTCTCTTTAAAAACTGTTTCAAGCAGTTTCATCACGTTCATTTCAAAGAAAGTAACGCTCATTACTGCAGGTGGATTCATAATCTTTGTGTCAGTAATGAACGCCTCGGTTCTCCATTTTTTCTCTCCCTCACAGCAATAAATGTTTCCGCTGGGACAGAACGCAGTAGTAGATAAATCCTCATCAATCTTCTTCTCGGAGGACACTTCAACTTTTTTCAGACGCTTATCCTTGACGTTGAGCACACATTTTTTAACCCTGGACAAAAAAATAAAAAATCAACAAAATACGCTTTCTGGGGGGAAAAAAAAGTTAACAATTAAATTGATAAAAAATAATGAAGGAGACCTCGGAATTTGAGGATCCTTCCGTTCGAGTTCCACAAATAGCGACGCGTCGTTAAAGCCCTTGGGTCCACTTTATTAAATTTCGAAATACCTTTCTTTTAGCCCTTATAATAATTTTCTCCATGTAATCACACCCCCCTGCCCTGAAACTCGAACATCACGATAAACTCGTTTCCCTTCATATAGCACTTCCTTTTAATATATGTCTCACCTTATCTTTGCGCTATCGCTTTTTAGAACTTTATAAAGCTGGAGGGTGTTTTCCCTCCTCTCCCACAGAGATAATATTATTTTCTTCTCTGTTTACGACGTGATGAAATTCAAAAACATTCTTTATAACCTAGTTTTATAAAAAAAATTGAATAAAAAGGCCTTCTCTGTACGTAATCTCCTAACAATATATATGAGCTATATTTGACCATCGTATTGATTTATTATTTTCCCTGTTCTAAAATTGAAATGGTTAATCTAATTTTTTTATTTAAATAATTCCACTGTATTTTGTTCCATAAACATCAAAAAGAATCTAAGAATTTCAAACACTTTATATTGAGAGTTATAAAGGGTGACCCTCGTTAACTTCCTTAAAGAAGTTATTGTGATACCCTCGACGTCGGGTTTTTGGGGAAGGGTCTTCCTGACCCGTAGGGTCAATTCGACTGACCCCGTAGGGTCAATTCGACTGACCCCTAGGGTCAATTCGATTATTGATCTTTACCGATCTCAACTTTGTTTGTGGTGCCGGCCGGCCGTCCGTAGCATTTTTTTCCGGAACACTTTACGGCCACAGTTTTCATCCGATTTTCACCAAATTTTCACACAAATTTCTTTAGCCGGTGAAGAAGAAACTAAAGAGGGCAATTTTTGAATTTCGAAAAAATGGCGGAGATATGTCTTTTTAAAAATTCGCTGCGGCGAGTTGGTCCGATTTTCACAACTTTCCACCAATTACTCCGTATATTTTTGACGAATTTTTGGTGTAAAAAAATTGCCACTTTTTAATTATTATTTTTTAGTAGGGGAAATTTCATACTTCTACCCATTACGAGAGGCACGTCCGTAGGCCAAAGAGCCCATTATTCTACCTTGACACTTAAAAAATTTTCGAAAAAAAAATTTTAAAAAGTTTCAAAAAAAAACGCCAATTTAAAAAAAACCGGAAAATATTTCGAAAAAAAAAAAACTCGGAAAACCTTCGTTATATTTCCGTTCCCTTATACTTTCCTGCCTTATACTTCCCCTCCCATATACTTCCCCCTCCGTTATACTTCCCCCTCCTATATTGTTACTTCTCTTTAAGGAAGTTTTCGTTGTAAGCTCTTCAAACCACCACTTTTCTTTTCTCAAGGTCATGAGGTCTTTGGGGGCACACAACTCATCCGAAAGTATTCTCATCCGAATGTCAACTCATCCGAAAAATAATAGAAATAGAAAAAATATAAACAGACAACTCATCCGACGTCAACTCATCCGAAAAGGGGCGTGGCCGTTTCGGATGAGTTGACAGTCGGACGAGAATACTTTCGGATGAGTTGTCTGTTTATATTTTTTTTTAAATATTATACTTTAATAAAATAACAGTGAATACAACTCATCCGAAAGTATTCTCATCCGAATGTCAACTCATCGAAAACTAACGTACAAAAATTGCTGCGTCGTAGAAATGAGGCAGCGTTCGACCCCCGCAAGTCACGGTCGGTTTGTTTATTTATTTTGCGAGGATCAGCTCGTTTGTGACACAAGGGGGTTAATTTTTTTTCCTCTCGCGAGGATGTGCTCGTTTTATGGCAAAAGGGGGTTAATTTTTTCCTCTCGCAAGGATGTGCTCGTGTATGACAAAAGGGGGTTAATTTTTTTTCTCGTGAGGATCAGCTCGTTTTATGACACAAGGGGGTTGATTTTTTTCCTCTCGCGAGGATTTGCTCACCCTGTAGGCTGCCTGGGATGGATAATGAGCTCGGTACGCCCAAAAAGGAGTTTAAAACTTGCTGGGGTGGAACGCTGTCTCATTTCTACGACGCAGCAATTTTTGTACGTTAGTTTCGGATGAGTTGACATTCGGATGAGAATACTTTCGGATGAGTTGTATTCACTGTTTTCTATTTTATTAAAGTATAATATTTAAAAAAAATATAAACAGACAACTCATCCGAAAGTATTCTCGTCCGACTGTCAACTCATCCGAAACGGCCACGCCCCTTTTTCGGATGAGTTGACAGTCGGATGAGTTGTCTGTTTATATTTTTTCTATTTCTATATTTTTCGGATGAGTTGACATTCGGATGAGAATACTTTCGGATGAGTTGTAGGCACCCATTTTGTGATACCTTGAAGGTTCCATTCTTTAAAATTAACTGAAAAAAAATTATTAGCTTAATAGGTTTCTCCACTCAATCGCCTAACCGTAGATTACGATTAACTAAGGATTAGATCACTAATCATCGATTAGTTGGAGTGTTTAATAGTACCTACTCGAGAGAAGAAAACTCCTTTAAGGTTTTAGATTCTCAGTTTTGCTTTTCCAGATGATCATCAAAATGTGGTGAAAGGAAGCTTAAAACATTTCTTTAAAAAACTGTGACGACACTAATCGTCGAATACAACAGCGGTTTTAGGAACCCCTACTGACCGGACGCTAATCCACGATTAGTGGTCTGATTCATTATAAACGTAATTGACACTTGGATGGTTCCGCTGATTTTATTTGTTGATCATCTATTCATCTGATTAGCGTAATTATTTACTAATTTACGAAGAGTTCAGTAACAAAAAAAATTTTTTTAATAAATATTCGGAAGGGCACGTATCGAGTATTATTCTCTCGTCCGATATTTGGACATAATGAATTGATGGATAAATTGGTTCCCCCTCCCACTTTAACTCCAATCCTGAAAACAAGTTTCCCAAGTACACTTGACGATTTGATTGCTGCTCATAAATAGAACGAAAATAGAATTAAACATTGTTACTGTTTTTTCCTTTTCATAAAATTGGTTCCATTGAAATTGGGGCAATTTATCCGCAAATTAATTTTGATTAGGTTAAATTCTTGTCATTTTCATGACCTTCGGTTACAAAACGATTATCCATTAGTTTAATTAATTTTTTGTTTCTGCGGTAATTAAAGCTTTGTGGAAAAAGAAGTAGCTCATTGCAGAATGTAATTCGTAATGGTCGAACACGATTTTGCTCTCCACGTATGGTCGATATCCCGGCCGAGTTAATTTAAAAGGTGGAGTCGCCTTTTAAAAATCTCTTCTCGCCCATTTAGCCCGTAACTCCCACCCAATCTGTTACTGTGCAGAAATCAATTAAAGGGTTCTTTGTTTTAAAAGCTTCCCACTAATTGACTCCCTTAAACGCATCCAATTTACAAATAAATGACCTGCGTTTAATCAATTTACGAATTCTTGTTTGACCGACTTTCTTTTAGCACGATGACCTTTTTCACACGTTTTGTTATTGCCATTACCATAATTAAGCCTCATTCTTGGAGTTTAGTTGGCTAACCTGGGAACCAACTACCGTTCCAAATAGCAAAGACATCAGTTCTACAAACCTCTTCATTATTTTAAAACATTTTCAGGCGTTTTCCACAGTTTTTGGCCAAGAACTTTTTTTGCCATTTCATGCCTTATTCATGGTATAACTGAGTTTGTTCATCAAGCGAAAGTAAACAAAATTTTTAATGTATCTAAGCTGTTGTCTTGGGATTTGAACTGTGTTAGAACAACATCTCTAATCCTAGGAACATCATTTACATCCCTGATCCTTTTGTTTGATTGATCGATTGTTTATTTAGCCTAACAGTCAACGCAGCTTAATCCTCAATTATCACGCTACGCCCAAACTCCCCCTTCAACGTCAGGGATTAGATTAATTAAGCGAAACTTCTTAGATTTTGAAAATCTGAGAGGAGAAAGCGTTGATATTTGATCTTAAGTTTAATCATACTCGTGTTCTTTTCACGGAAAGCTTTATCTCTTCTTATTAAAGTTTCGTCGAGTTAAACATCAGATTTTCTACCCACGCACTCTTATTTACACTCACGGGCAATATTGATTTTCGGACGATTGGTCGAAAATTCTCACCGTCTTAAGGAAGATACCATGATGGCGTTTTCGAGTGAAAATTCTTCATTCGGAATTTCGTAATTATGGGAGAGGACGTTAAGTCGCATTTTCATCAATCATTCATCAATCAATAAACGACTTTTTGAAGCCTTATCCTTTCGTGTCATCGCCTCCCTTGCTTAATCAAACCCATGTCAACGAATTCCTTTTGGGAGGCTCCTTCCCTTAGTCGTAAAATATTCACCACGCTTTTCCCCAAAGACAAAGGACGGCCACATCGAATAATAAATTTTTAAAAAATCGATTTTCTCTTTAAAAAATCGATTTTTTTCTTTTTTTTTTTACGCCAATAAAATAGTGTAAAACAATAGGTTTATTGATTACTAAATCCGATTATAATCCTGGGGATTTTATTTAAATTGAAGCTTGTACTGTAATTGCGATTTAAACCTGAATTTCTATTAAGGTATTTCATTATATAGAAATAAAAATAAATGAAATATAACAAAAACGGATATTATAGAAAAAAGAAGTGTTAAAATGGTTGATTTTACCCGTATTCTCTTTTGAAGGGCGTTCATTAAGAACAAAAGAGTTCGTGGGCGATATTTTGAAAGGATCACGAACCCATCCGTAATGAGCTTTTCTTTTGATACCCATGCAAAATAAGGGGAGAGTGGAAGGAGATCAGAATCAGCCTTTTATTAAGTTTATTTTTTGAGTTTCACGTTTTATAACAATGGAACTTTTTGTCAATAGGGTTGACATTTTCTCGCGTTTTTCTTTTCAAAAGTTGAATTTTAGGGAGCTTAGTAGCTGAAAAAATACGTGAATACTAATTAGCACATGAAAATAGAAACGAGAAGAAATCGATTCGAAGAAATCGACCTATTCGATAAAATGAGTTTGTATGAGTGTTTATGAGCGTTTAATAAAGCTAAGAGCTAATAGAGTTTTTCCTTAACACTGTCATTTTTTTGTAAATTGGGAGCAAATCCAAAAACTTGATAAAATTTCGATTTATAGCTTCCGGTTGTTTATCCTAGATGGCAGCACAATAAAAAAAAAATTTAAAAACCAACAGTGTTCTGTCAAAATTGGAGCAAAACTTCAACGAAAAACGCCGCTGTACCAAGTGTTTGCAAGAAGAAAAAAAACTCCTGGGTGGGGCTCAAGGATTTGGCCACTGAGTTAGGCATATTTTGCGATCAATCTATTTTACCGGCTATTTAGGCTATTATGGTACTCCGGCCTAGGAATCACCTCTACCCCACAAATAGCGCAAGAAATTTTTATAAATTTTTTTAATATCCGCATTTAAATTTTATTTGGGTTCTCGTTTTGTGATGTAAAGTGGATATTGGGACAATATTGAACTGGCTTGTCTTTCTATATCGGGTTACTGAGTGTCAAGCAGGCCGTAAATATTGATTCACTACGTGCTTCGATTCCTTTATCAGATTCTGAAAAAAAAGAATCTTGGACTTCTTATATTTCGTTTTATGGACAAGTATTTAAGTCACGTCCTTCGAATCGGCAAATTTCTTTTTTATATTCAAGTTTATTTTAAAGCGAAGATTTTAATGGATGTTTTGTTTGCGTAAAAATTGTTCTAAAGAGCGGGAGCTCCTTTAGCAACGATCGCACTTCCTAATTAACGTAGTTAGCGCCTCAAACTCACCCCCTAACGGGAGGTGGGGAACATTCCTCTCGGAAGCCCGCAAACCTGATTTAGCCGATAATACTCTACCCAAATTTCAACCCTTCTAAGCTCCACTCTGGTCTAAATTAAGCTTCGAATAAAAATAATTAAAATTAATTGTAAAATAATTTCCTCCCATCATATTTTTAATTGAGGAGAGATTGAACTTAAAGAATTAGAAAAAAAACCTTTTTCTTCCGAAATGTCATTGATCACTGACCTTCTTGCTCTCTTGGTCCCTCAAAAAATATTTAAAATAACTTTCAGAAAATTTCAGGGCTTTCTGGAGGTCAGATAAAAAGATTATGGATCTCAAGCTAGGGCTTTATTCCCCAACGTGGAAAAAGGTTCACCCCCATCTTGCTCTGTTATTTTTCCTTTATTTCAGTAGCTTTCCCTTTTGGATAATTTCATCCGAGTGTTCTACCACAAAACAAATATTGACAAAGGTAAAAAGAAAAAAATAGAAGGACCAAAAGTCCTGCTTTGAAACCTACCTGTCGTAAAAAAAATTGCCATCGCTTTATTCACACTTTTCGAATTTAATGTAAGCTTATGGGTCCATTTTACCACAGCGGCGTTTTTCTTTGAAGTTTTGCTCCAATTTTGAGAGAACACTGTTGGTTTTTTAAATTTTTTTATTGTACTGCAATCTAGGATAAACAACCGGAAGCTATAAATCGTAATTTTATCAAGTTTTTGGATTTGCTCCCAATTTACAAAAAATTGACTGTGGTTAGAAAAAAACTCTATTAGCTTTTAGCTTTATTAAACACTCATAAATTTAAATACAAACTCATTTTGGGCGTACCGTGATTGCGCATTTTTTACCTGCTCCAACATTTCAGGCACCGTGATTGCGCACAGGTAAAAACTATTGGACACCGTGATTGCGCATGGACATAAAATTTTAGACACCGTGATTGCGCATAACAAAAAATTATTTGACACCGTGATTGCGCATTTGATTGAGCAGGAGGATTGGTCTAATGGCCGTTATGGATTCTGATTGGCCAGGAGCAGGTGGTCTGATGGCTTTTGAGGCTTTTGATTAAGCAGAAGGAGTGGTCTAATGGCCTCTATTGCTTCGGATTGGCCAGGAGGAGGTGGTCTGATGGTTTGTGTGGCTTTTGATTGAGCAGGAGGAGTGGTCTGATGGCCCCTATTGCTTCGGATTGGCCAGGAGGAGGTGGTCTGATGGCTTTTGATGCTTTTGATTGGGCAGGAGGAGTGGTCTAATGGCCTCTATTAGACGTAGAGTATTAGACGTTCAAAACATAGGTTATGCATAAATATTTACCGAGCGCAATCACGGTGTTTGAATTTTTTTTTCCCATGCGCAATCACGGTGTCTGAACTATTTTCCCCATGCGCAATCACGGTGTTTGGAAGGGACGTTACTTTTATTGCAGGGATTAAAAACCCTAGTTCCATGCGCAATCCCGGTGCAGCCCTCATTTATCGAATAGGTAGATTTCTTCTCTTCGAAATCTATTTTTAATCATAATATTTATGATTTTCTGCATTTTTAAGATTAAAACAAACAAAAATCTTTTATATTTGAGTAAATAAATGATTTCTAAAGCCAAATTGAAACGCTAACTGTTTTCTCGCAAATTGGAGCAAAACTTCCAAGAAAAACGCTGCTGTATTATGTGGTATACCGGACCCTTAACCACTTCCAAGTAAGCTTTTCAAACAATCTATTTATCAATGCAGTGCTACCCATTTATGTTTAACAATTTAGCACTATGTTGAATTAAAATCGATCATCCTCACAGATTTACAAACGGAATTCGTAATCACAGTTTTTAATAATTTGAAAAACGTTTTCTGTAATTGCATCCGTTATTTAGTCAGAGGAAAAAGTTCAATAATGCTGGAAAATAACGATCCCGACTGTAATATTCATAAGGGTC
The DNA here is from genome assembly GCA_014119065.1 of Orius insidiosus. Classification (NCBI taxonomy): domain Eukaryota; kingdom Metazoa; phylum Arthropoda; class Insecta; order Hemiptera; family Anthocoridae; genus Orius; species Orius insidiosus. Next base: position 35,389 of record JACGAQ010002221.1, on the reverse strand, counting down.
AACGGCGTGGGTTCGAAATGAGGAAGAAACCGTGAGAATTTATTCATAAATGCCCTTCGGAAACTGTTATTTGAACGCTGGAAGAAAATGAAAACGGTCTGGATAACGAATGATTAAGCACAATGAATATTTAAATTAAATAGTATTATTTTTATCAGTTGACAAAGTTTTCAATGTCGAATAAAATCAATAGAAGCAAAAAATAAGTGGTTCTATTTTGGAATATAAAAAAAACCGCTCCCTGAGGAACGATCGACTTCACATTTGGCACAGCTTATCTTCAATACAATGAGAGAAAAATCTTAAAATTTTAAACCTCACGGGTGCTTTTCTTCGTTGAAAATTTTACTTTCTTTGCTTTTGAAAAAAGTGAAAAGTTTCTACATTTTAACCATAATCTGCAAAAAGCTGAAGTAGAAAAAGAGGCAGATGGAGAGCTAAATTGAAAAATAGACACATCGTTGATTTTTTTCCTTTCGCAAACAAAGCTCTATGAAATATTTGTCTAGGCTGTAAAAGTAGCCTCCAGATTGCGTTCTGCCAGCTCTTCTTGGTCTAACTCTAAAAATTGGGTTTCTTAAGCATGGTGCCCATTTAGAGATCCAAAAGCACTCCACGGTCTGAATAGATGAAATTTTTTTAATGAATACAAATCTAAAGTCTTTTTTTGGGGGGTTTAAAAAAAATTGAAATGAATGAAAAAGATTTTCAACGCCAATTATGAACTAAGTAGGTATAAAGAAGATTTAAAAGGGCTTTTACGTTTTTATCCTGCTTGTTTTCATTTTCCTCTATGTTTACCGTTCTCATCGTTTTATCCCCAAGATTATTTTTTTACTTTTTTTTATCGGCTTAACCTTAGAAAATAACGTCCTTTCTGTTTTGGGGAAGAATTAGCTGGATCCGTGCCAACAAAGCGGCGGAGGAAGATCTTATGACCTTACGATCTCTCTATTGTTAAAACGCTTTCTTTACCGTCAAAAGTTTTTCGAAGTTTTTCATTATTGAAACGCCTTTTTTGTGTCCGATATCAATAAGAGAAGTAAAGGGAAACTTGGAGTAAAAGCCATTGTATTGATGTTTGTCGATAAGGTTTTTAACATTTCCTTCGTAAAAATAAAATAATTTTTTGTTTGTCCTTAATAAAAATTCAATTTGTGGGAATAACAAGGTCTTCGGATTTCCCCCACTTATTTTAATGAGATGACAGAGTTTCTAAAATTAGTAATTTGGTTCAACAGATTTTTTTAATAAATTTTTTTATTTTTCAGGAGTAAAGTGGCGACAGCGTTGCTCAACAAACATCTCCAAATAAACGGAATCGCTGCCGGAATGGACGTCGGCGGTAACGAACCACTCAGGCCGTTAGCGACGACGAGCAAAATGAAAAGGGAGAGAAAAGCGGCCAGGACGCTCGGGATAATCATGTCCGCATTTCTCGCCTGCTGGCTACCTTTTTTCCTCTGGTAATTTTTTATAACATTTTCACGGAAAAATGGCAAAAATGTGTATTTTTTACAAGTTAAGCACTTTAAAAGCCTCCCTCAACCCCAGAAGACCGTATAACGAGGTTTAAACTTGACCACGAACTTCTACTTTTTCAAAGGCTTCATTATGAAGCTTACATTTTTAAAAAAATATATGTTAATTTCTCTTTTTTTCTCATCCTCTTTTAACATGAAATACGATCCCTGACATGTGAGAAAGTTCACTTTTGTCCTTTTCATTTTTCTTAATTTAAAAATTTTCTTTGTTTTTAAAATAATTTAAACTTTTTTAATTGATAATTTGATTGGATAAAGAAAACTTTCAATTTTCTCATCAAAATGTCTCCAAGTTGTAACGAGGCTATTTTAGAGGACTCGTTTTACAATGGAAAACTCATTTTCAATGGGGGTGTAAAACCAATTTCGCCTTTTAAAGTCTGTAGCTTACAATGGAACTTCCTTTGGGAAAAAAATCAATTATTTAAAATCAGATCATTTTTGAAACGCTACAAGGGCCGCATTCTACTTAGCTGCCTCTAATCCTCACCGTCCTCTTCCTAGGCTGCCCAAATTTTGGGGTCTTTTTGACCCTGAAGTTTCAGCACTTTTCTGAAAATTGAGGTCGTAATTGACTCAGTTTTTCCATTAAGCGATCAATATGGCGAAAGCCTATATTTAGATACAAATAAATATTATTCAGGTTAGGTACTAAGGTTTTGAGAAAAAAAATTCTTAACAAGGCCTTAAACGTCGTTTCCAGGATACTTGAGATGCCCTAAGTGGCTCTTTTATACGAAATCTTTTTTTTTTTTCGAAAAAGTCCCCCCGGAAACGGTAATGGAAGACAAAAGTGACGAAACGTGGAGAACGCCCCTTCCACCCCCCGGAGCCGTTTCCTAATTATAAGTTTAAAGGGTTTAAATGTGATTCCGACCGTAATTTTACTCGGTGTTCGAGTTCATGAAGTACCTTGAGCCTACGTTGGAAAACTTTGCTTTTCCCTTCCAGCTGTACGAGATGAGAATGGAGGGAAGAAAATGGCAAATAAAGGCGCTCTTCTTGTATTAACAAAACGTTTTAATCCGACCCATTCTTCCATTGTTTAACGTGGGTTGGTAATTATGTAAGTATTAAACCGAAATTCCGACTCTGGAGAAAATTTTTTTCTGCTGCACCTGGCATTTTGATCAAAGCCTCCAACTGGGCTCATAAATTTATCTTGTTGTATAAGCAGTAGGGTTGATTCGATATGGCCTTTCTTCCGATATTTTATCCGATACGATATTTTTGAAAAATATCGGATGAACCGATATATCGGAAGGAAAACATTGCAAATATCGGAAGGCGTAATATCGGTAAGGAATATCGTATCGGATAAAATATCGGAAGGAAAATATCGTATGAACCGATATATCGGGAGGAAAATATCGGATGAACCGATATATCGGGAGGAAAATATTGGATGAACCGATATATCGGAAGGAAAATATTGCAAATATCGAAAGGAGTAATATCGGTAAGGAATATCGTATCGGATAAAATATCGGAAGGAAAATATCGGATGAACCGATATCGGAAGGAAAATATCGGATGAACCGATATATCGGAAGGAAAATATCGGATGAACCGATATATCGGAAGGAAAATATCGGATGAACCGATATATAGGAAGGAAAATATCGGTACAAATATCGCAAATATCGGAAGGAAAATATCGATATTCCGATGTATCGGAAGTATCGCAACAACCCTAATAAGCAGTTTGCAACTAAAATTTTGAAGGGGTTGAAATAAATAATTGAGGTTTTTCTAAGCTGCCCTAAGGTCAGTAAATTTTTTCGGAGAAGGGCCAAGTTTATATCCTCGTAATTTTACTCTGAAAGTTAAAACCACAAAATATCGAACAAAGTTGTTGCGCTATTTATAAAAGAGGGGGCCTTCGCGTTTCAATTATTCAGCGGGATACTTGACTCTGTATAAAACAGAGTTCGTAATGAAAACCTTTGGGGTCCCCTCGCAAACTTCCCAATTATTTCTCCTCGCCCTTTCCGAAAGTCCAGGAAATGTCCACCGAGCCAATTTCGAAGGATCTTCGCCCATTAAAAGTGAATAAATCCACGTTTTCGTGAGAGGATCCGTGAAACGTGGAACAAGACTAATGAGAACAATCAGGCGTCTAATGACGTCACCGAGTTCAAAATCGTAGCACGTCGTAAAACGGGCGGATGGAAATGGGGGCGATGCGGGGAAAATGCCGCTTTTCGTTAGCTCCTACGTGTGAACAATTCAAACGGCTTTTCGATTCGCATTTCGCAAAAGCGGTTAAACCCTCAGGGACGTTTTTTTTTCTCCCCTCCTTTCTGGGAAAACAGCCCTTTTAAAAGAATTTTAAAACTGTCATTAATAAAATGATGCGCTTCTAAAACGGCCTTTTGAAACAAAGTTTTCAACCTCGTACTTCCCAAACTAGAAGCCTAACTATTTGATTAATTGCCAACGGAGGACAAAAAAAAATCCAAGTAACAACTTCGTTTGGGAAAACTTATATTACCTACTTCCGGGGCTAATTTTTCATTATTCTAACTGAAGTCAGCTAAAAGAAAAACTCTGAAAGTTCATAATCTATTTTAAATTCATAGGTGGTAATTAAAAGATGATGCGATGTTAACCCCTTAGTGTTGATTACCTGTTAAACCGTGTTTAGACTTAAACTGCAGTTATCCTGTCAGCAGAAAATGTCAACCTGCTGGTAATCCGTGGTTAACCTGTGTGTAATCCTTTGGCTTTCATTGTAATCCATGGTTAACTTGTCGGTAATCTCTGGTTAGTTTGTCGATAAGCAAATGGTTAATATTTGGTCAACTTTGGCAATCATAAATCTAGCAGTCACCCTGTCTGAAATCTCACTGTGGGTGATGATAGGTTAACCTGTTGTTGAGGTCATTTGTCGAGGGTATCACAATAAGTTTACTTTGTTAAGTTTTGCCAGCTTTGTTGGAGTTTTCATCAATTTATCAATGATTTATCTGTAACTTTTTTAATCCATGATTAATTTTTTTAGGTATTTAATTACGACGCTCTGCGGTTCGGAGTGCTACTGTCCACACGCGGTGGTCGCAGCCGTTTTTTGGGTCGGATATTTCAACTCGGCCCTGAACCCGATAATCTACGCTTACTTCAATCGCGAGTTCCGTGCCGCTTTTAAAAAAACGCTCGAGTCCTGCTGCCGGACTCTGATCGTCTGGAGGAGTTCGGGCGGAGCGGGTTTCGGACGCGACTGCGGATTCGGGACCCCCGCAGCCGGTCAAAGGCCCAACCAAAACATCGCAGCCTCGAACGTCTCCTCTCAGGCCGAAATCCACGTCATCAACTCCTCGATAGCGAGGGCGACCACCATCGAAGACATCGGAGCGGTCAACGGACCAAACACCACCGAGGATGTGATTTAAATTATAAAAACTGTGCATTTATTTTACGATGAGTACTTTAACTACCCATGTATTTGGCCAACCTTCCAATTTTTAAATCATTCCAAAAAGATGGTTAAAAGCGCTAGAAAACCCACTGATGAACCATCATTGTGCACATCTTTCTTTGCTATTTGCTCTCTGGCAAGTTGAGCTTTATGGCTTTACCTAACCAAACCTCCATTTTGCCATATCAGAAACCCTTTTTTGACCAAGACGATATGACATCGGTGGCAGCAAGCTTAAATAGAAGACTATGGTAAAAAACAGTAGAACCCTTCCTCGATAGCAGTTGACCCTGGACAATTTCAAACGCCTCTCCCAACTATCATCTGCAACCACTACCTAAGAGTCACCTATTGCAGTATCTATGGAATGTAGTCCCAAATTGCTAGGCAGTCTCTTCCTTGTCTAACCGTACCCAGATATCTGAGTACACCAAGTAATCCTGATTACAGGTTAACTTATGCCCTTTTTATCTCAAATCCGTCCAACAGAAGGAAATAGAACCTCAGACTTGCCACCTAGTGCGAGATTTCCGAACCAAATCAACCAACTTTCTCCTTAAGTAAACCATGTCTTCTACTTAATCATATTTTAACCATCTTCGAATTTTATTTTCTCCGTCCGTTCAGGGGAAAAAAAGAAAAAAAAAATCCCATTTTATAAAAAGGCCATTTTTTTCTGTTACGTACTCATCTCTTCGTCTATAAAAACGGCTCTGGCTTTATTTGAGGACTCTTTATGAGCCAAATCGTGAGGGTCTGGATTAATCTAGTCAAATCCCCTTTTCTCTCATTAAAATTAAATATTTAAATATTTACAAAAATATAAAGGGGAAAACAATCAAGCGCTACTTCGTTTAAAATGAAAAGACGCACACGATAGAAAATTTTGTAGAAACTCCCTTTGTTTTTTTTCTTTTATAAAAAAATTCATTTAAAAAAAGACAAAATTTTGATTTTTAAGACGCTGGATATTAAAAAAGAAATCTACCTAAAATGGTATGATTTTTTTTCTTCCTTCTCCAAGGTGAGGCCACGATCCACCGCAAAAAAAAATTTTAAGTTGAAATAAGATACAAAAAAATTACTTGCTACACCTATTTTTCAGTAAGTTTTTTTTTTTTTCAAATTTAAGCCTGGATATTATATTTAAGATTAAATTTGGAGCATCTCAGTTCCGAATTCCCCTATTTCTCTTCTGGGATGAATTAGCGAGAAGTTTCGGGAACCATTTACTCGAAATCCGGAGGTTTCACAGCTTTCCCAGTGGACGAAAGCCCTTGTTGATCTTTTTGTTAATAATTAGTGGCTCACCTATTTTTACAAAAACTGTAAATAAATCTTCCAAATTCTTTAAACAGAGTAGCCCCACAAAACAAACAAAAAATCCAAAATGTGATAACCTTGTTTTTTTGTACCTCTAGTCAAATTTTTTTTATATATTTAAAACAAATGATTTTTAAAAATTTATATTTTGTATGGATGACACTAGTTTAGAAAAACACCAGCGTGTATAAAAAAAGTTTTTTTGACCGGAAAATTTTTTATTTATGTTTGAAATTAAAAATCTAAAAATGAGTTTGTTTCCCTAAAATGTCAATCACGAAGTAGGATTAGCAGAACAGGGTCTAAAATCGTACAATCCAAAAAAAATTATATTTGTATGGAATCCAAATGTGTTTAGTAAAAAAGTGATTTTCTGACACTTGAATTTCGGTTCCTTAATAATGCATGTAAAATTTAATAATTGTTGTAATTCTTGATTTTTAACGATGTTGTATCTATGTATAGAGAGTATAGAACCCCAATTTTTTTTTCTTTAGATTTTATAATTACAAAAGACACGGGTACAGTGAAATGTTTAAAGGTTGAAAAAAAAATTATTTTAAAAAATGTATACATTGTAAACCTGAAAAAAAAATGTACAATCAATGTTGATCCTTCAAGATTATATGTGATTTTTTGTCCTATAACGATTATGGACTAATAAAAATGTTGTTTGACTTTTTTTGTTTAATTTTTTACATCTCTTTTTTAAACAAAAGTTTAGAAAATTCTCAAAGAAAATGGTGATAGTTTTAGGGCCTTAAGCGTCTTGACGTTTATGGATTTTTATATCATTATTATTATTTTTAGGCGCTCCGGGTACGAGGGGCGAACTCAACATCGGGCGAATTTTTTTTTTTCATTTTCAGATTCTAGACCTCTTGGTGAATACACCCATATAATTTTTATATTGAGTTCGCCCTTTTTCCCCTTTAAATACGTTAAAACCGATATGCGGCAATGCTCTAACTGCGATATCCGACCGGGTACGAAGGGCGAACTCCACCTAGTCCACAACCCCCACTTTTTTTCCCATTCCAGGGCATGACTTTTCTGTTGAGTTCGCCCGTAACATAAAACTTTAAAATGAATATCTCGAAACTACGTTTTGTTGAGTTCGCCCTTCGTACCCGGAGCGCCAATTATCTTCTTAAATTTTTTTATAGTAATGCGGTAGAGAAAAAAAATTTAAAATAAATTATTTGTGGAAAATTTAATGGTGGAAAATAGGAAAAAATTTTGGGTTTTGGTTATAAAAACCGTAGATATCGAGACTTCTTTATTTTCTCGAAATTATAACCGCCATTCGGGTTTTGGGTTAATTAGATTTCTCGGATGCTCCCCTCTTTTGTCAACCTCGAACGGGCTCGGTTTTAAAACTCCGTTACGCTAGAAAGCGGGTAATTAAAACACCATTAAAATCAAGTAATTTCATTTTATATTTAATTTTCTAAGGTCTTTTTCTTCTCTTGTTGGTATTTTTCTTTCGCTCAAAGGGATTCTCTCACCTTCTCTTTTGTTTGATTTTTATTCAACTTTTTCTTCGATAACAAGGAATACTTGAAATTACACCTTCTTTTTTCATCCAATTTTATTTGATAAATAAAAATAGGAGTAAAAAGATCGAATCATTTCTTGAATAACTTCAAGGGGAAAAAATCCTATTATAGTTTAAATTTAATTCTCCAAAACTTTTATTCGTTTTCCTTAATATTCTTTTTACTTTTAATGGTCGTTCTCGGAGGAAATATTTCCTCTCACTCAAATAAAGAGCTTTTTTAAATATTTAAATAGAACCCTTTAATATTTTTTTAACGTTGTTTATCGTGGATAAAATATAATAAAAATATTGTAAATACTGCACTTTGGAGAAGGGATTTATTGATTTTAAGTCGGGGTTTAAAAAAAATATGAAAGGTTACGAGATATAAAAAATTGTCATGTTATAGCCTGGAAGGGTATAATAGAGTCGTGCACCGGCGGATATTTCTCTCCGTCCTCTTATTATATTTTCGCCATTTCGAGTTAGGGGAAAGGGGGCGGCTTTGGGTTATTTCGACTTTCGGACAAAAGGTACTCTGTGGCAGTCCAATCTATAAAACTCCTAAGGTGATGAAATCTAATACGACCCTCAGCTTCAATATAGAAAACGAGAACGACGCTTTTTTACTTGAAATATTACTCATTCTAAAAGGGTTTCACATATTTTTTATGCGTACATTTTTTTTAAAGCAAAATAAACACTAATACAAGAATGCGGTAAAAATGGTGAGGAAATTTTCTACCTAAAAGGGTGTTTTTGGCCTAAAGATAATAGAGGAAAACTATATGTATAAATTGTGTAAGAGGGATTTCTCCAAGAACGTCCGAAATCCCATAAAAGTATGTTTTCTCGTTCAAAAAAATTGTTTAATAAGTGTAATTATGTTTGAAACCCCCTAAACCTAGTAAAACTTGAGTTTCTATGACACAGGAAAAGTCCAAAAAAATTATATGAGGCGCTCCGGGTACGAAGGGCGAACTCAACATCGGACAAATTTTGTTTTTTGATTTTCAGATTATAGACCTCTAGGTGAATACACCCATATAGTTTTTATGTTGAGTTCGCCCTTTTTTCCCCCTTTAAGTAGGTACGTAAAAACCGACATGCGGCAAAGCTCTAACTGCGATATCCGAGCGGGTACGAAGGGCGAACTCCACATCCTAGTCCACAACCCCCATTCCTTTTCCCATTCCAGAGAGTGACTTTTCTGTCGAGTTCGCCCGTAACATAAAACTTTAAAATGCGAATATCTCGAAACTACGTTTTGTCGAGTTCGCCCTTCGTATTCGGTGCGCCTCATATGTTTTCTCGTTCAAAAAAATTGTTTAATAAGTGTAATTATGTTTGAAACCCCCCTAAACCTAGTAAAACGTGAGTTTCTATGACACAGGAAAAGTCCAAAAAAGTTATATGAGGCGCTCCGGGTACGAAGGGCGAACTCAACATGGGACAAAATTTTTTTTTCATTTTTAGATTCTACATAGACCTCTAGGTGAATACACCCATATAATTTTTATGTTGTGTTCGCCCTTTTTTCCCCCTTTAAGTAGGTATGTAAAAACCGACATGCGGCAAAGCTCTAACTGCGATATCCGAGCGGGTACGAAGGGCGAACTCCACATCCTAGTCCACAACCCCCATTCCTTTTCCCATTCCAGAGAGTGACTTTTCTGTCGAGTTCGCCCGTAACATAAAACTTTAAAATGCGAATATCTCGAAACTACGTTTTGTCGAGTTCGCCCTTCGTATTCGGAGCGCCTCATATGTTTTCTCGTTCAAAAAAATTGTTTAATAAGTGTAATTATGTTTGAAACCCCCCTAAACCTAGTAAAACGTGAGTTTCTATGACACAGGAAAAGTCCAAAAAAGTTATATGAGGCGCTCCGGGTACGAAGGGCGAACTCAACATGGGACAAAATTTTTTTTTCATTTTTAGATTCTACATAGACCTCTAGGTGAATACACCCATATAATTTTTATGTTGTGTTCGCCCTTTTTTCCCCCTTTAAGTAGGTATGTAAAAACCGACATGCGGCAAAGCTCTAACTGCGATATCCGACCGGGTACGAAGGGCGAACTCCACATCCTAGTCCACAACCCCCATTCCTTTTCCCATTGCAGGGCATGACTTTTCTGTTGAGTTCGCCCGTAACATAAAACTTTAAAATGCGAATATCTCGAAACTACGTTTTGTTGAGTTCGCCCTTCGTACTCGGAGCGCCTCATATGTGTTGAAAATTTATTTATGGAAAATTTTGAAATGGAAAACCCCGCAATATTTACGGAGGTAGGATGAAAATTATGTGGAGACCTGTCTTTATGGGTGAATAGTCTTTGACTCTCGCCATAAAGGTTGGAATTCACCGACCGTGGATCATCTGTCCACATATTAGAGATGGTTCTGAATCTCCCATGAAATGATCACAAATCTCCAGAGCGAAAAGGATTTTTTTTTTCTAAAGAGCAGAATATTTTTAGATGGTCGAATCAGTTTAAAAAAATTATTTTTCAAAAATGATCTTTTTAAAAAGACAAAAGACAGACAGAAAAAAAATCCGTGATGTCATCTTAAAAGGTAACTTTTCCCATTTAAACTTTGTGATACCCAATCTTAAGAGTTTATTCCGAGATACAAGGAGTTAACAGGTTTTTCCTGTTCTCTTGTCTTGTGGGAAAAAACGTTCTGCCCCTCCCATGACTACCAAATTAACCAGAAAATGCTCCAATTAAATAAACGGAAAATAAAAATTTAGGGAAAAAAAAAGTTTTAAGCTAAAATTTTAGTGAGAACAACGGGAAGTGCATGTACGGCTTAAGGGCATAATTTAAAAAGAAAGCCCTGAGACTGAAAAAAAATCAATAAGTCATTTTCTATAGGTAGCGTAATAAATGAAAACCGAACATTTTCATGCGGTCGTACTACAAAAAAGTTTTAAGGAGTAAAAGAGGAAAAAAAAAGTCTTTGAATAGCGTGAAGGAATTTCTAAAGGAAAGACTTGAAAAACCACTGTTCGATCCCACTTTTTCATTTATAAATAGATTTTAGCATTATTTAATTAAATTTTTAAAAAATTATTGTTAACCTAAAACGCTTTTTAGTGGAATATAACGTTGTTCCTTCCAATCACCTGAACAATCTAAAATTCTTTTGTGGCCAAAAATATCCCTTTGGGCCTCAATTAACTCATTTCTATCTTCTTTTTAAAAAAAAATAATATTAATGGCATTTTTTTTAACATTAAGCCCCACCTTTAAGTCTTTTTTTTAAATGAGATTCTCCGAAAGCAATTAGTCCTTCCCTCTTTCTATCCTTCAATTAATTTTTATCTCGCCGATTTGAATTTCATTAATACCTAACTCGGGAGTCGATCTTCTTTTTAATTGTTTATCGGGATTTTTAATAAGCGACGAAAATGTCATATCTAATTTTAGACAAATGTGCAGAATATGGCTTTATATACAGGGTGTTCTATGTAGAACCTGCAGATTGATCCTAGATGATAAAAAGTCCTTAAAGAAGTGATAAAAATGGGGGAAGAATCAAGAAAAATTGTTCTAATGATTTCATAAATCATCCTATTATGGGTGTCCTACAGAGAGGGGTAAAAGGTTCAAAAGGTGAAGTGTCTAGGCAGCAGAAGTGGGAACTATGCGCTACCTATCGGTTTTTTCAGGAACCTTCTTGAGGAGGCAACGTAGAAAAGATTGAAGTTAATTAGATATTTAAATTTAATTGTCAATAATAACAGCTATAATACAAAATATTGAAAAAAAATGCTTTCTGGAAAATAGTGAAATAAATTAGATTTTTGGATCGTTGGGTTTGAGTTGAACAAGTCCTTCGCAGAGTTCCCAGTATTTTTTCGCTTTGGCCATATCTTTGACTCCTGCAGAAAGGTTGTGTTCCTAAAAATAAAATTTTTAAACATGAAATTAGATATAAAATTCAATTTTTACTCTGCAGTCCATGAAATATTTGCCGTTGATTCCATCGACTTCATCTGAAACGGCTAAATGGACTGAAGTTTGGGCTCCTTGTTCAGTATTCTAGTTTTGGACAAAATAATTAAAGGAATTCAATTGTTATTTTTTAACCTTAAAAAATAGTTTAGCGATGAGTTTGATTGGTAGATTAAGTGGGAATGGAACGTTTCTCCAGATTCCTGAGTCGATCATTCCCGGATGAAGGCAGTTGGCAGTTATTCCGGTACCTTCGAGTCGTCTAGCAAGTTCAAGGGTGAACCAAATATTCGCATATTTAGATACATAATAGAGGTAAGCTGGTAAACTGTTGATTGGGTTTGGATTTTCCAAATCGACGGAAGCAAGTCGATAAAGTTCAGAAGCGACGATGACAATTCGACTCGGTTTCGACTTCTTTAAAAGGTCGATTAAAAGATGAGTGAGTAAAAATGGTCCATATTGATTAGTAGCCATGGTAACTTCCAAACCATCTTCTGTCACTTGTTTTTTAAAGTATTCGCCATCCCAGCATTGTGGATAAGAACGTCCAAACGAGGCTCGCTGTTGTTTATATCGATGGCGAAATCACGAACAGATTTAAGATTACTTAAATTCAAATGGCGAACTATTATATTTTGATTTTTCGATTTTCTGGCGATTTCATCTAAAAAAGAAATTAAATTTTTAAAATTTAAAATGAAGATCTCACCTCGTGCAACTACACCGGTTTCAAGATTCCGGCAAGCCATGATGACTCTCGCTCCACGTTTCGCTAGATCTAAAGTTGTTCATACCCAATACCTGAATTCACAAAATAAAAAAGTCATTACCCATTAGTTTAAAAAACGTTTCTAATTTCAAGGTGGCCACTTAGAAGCCTCACATTAAAAAGTTCAAGGCTTATCCTTCAAGCTTTCCTCGATTATAAATAATTGGTTAGAGAATACAAAACGTGTGAAAAACATGCAATTATTATTATTTTTTGCTAAAAATAGGACTGAAGGTATAAGCCTTTTTTTGAGGATATTAAAGGCTAATGATTTCGTTCAAAAGTACTTTTAAGGTTGCCCTAAAATGCGGCGACTGAAGGTCCTGAAGACATTTTTTTAAAGGAAAATTGGTGGCCTGGGAGGTTGCCTGCAAAATATGCAAGATGGTGATGAACACAGGGTCTCAAAAATCTCTTAAACCCCAGTTCTTTTTGAGGATATTAAAGGCTAATGATTTCGTTCAAAAGTACTTTTAAGGTTGCCCTAAAATGCGGCGACTGAAGGTCCTGAAGACATTTTTTTAAAGGAAAATTGTTGGTCAGGGAGGTTGCCTGCAAAATATGCAAGATGGTGATGGACACGGGGTCTCAAAAATCTCTTAAACCCCAGTTTTTTTTGAGGATATTAAAGGCTAATGATTTCGTTCAAAAGTACTTCTAAGGTTGCCCTAAAATGCGGCGACTGAAGGTCCTGAAGACATTATTTTAAAGGAAAATTATTGGTCAGGGAGGTTGCCTGCAAAATATGCAAGATGGTGATGGACACGGGGTCTCAAAAATCTCTTAAACCCCAGGTTTTTTTTTAAGGATATTAAAGGCTAATGATTTCGTTCAAAAGTACTTTTAAGGTTGCCCTAAAATGCGGCGACTGAAGGTCCTGAAGACATTTTTTTAAAGGAAAATTGTTGGTCAGGGAGGTTGCCTGCAAAATATGCAAGATGGTGATGGACACGGGGTCTCAAAAATCTCTTAAACCCCAGTTTTTTTTGAGGATATTAAAGGCTAATGATTTCGTTCAAAAGTACTTCTAAGGTTGCCCTAAAATGCGGCGACTGAAGGTCCTGAAGACATTTTTTTAAAGGAAAATTGGTGGTCAGGGAGGTTGCCTTCAAAATATGCAAGATGGTGATGGACACGGGGTCTCAAAAATCTCTTAAACCCCAGTTTTGTAAGGACTGAAAAAGGTGGTCTTTAAAAATATGTTACCTCCGTTTGCTCCCGTAACGATGACAGTCTTTCCGATCATTTTGTCTTCACTTTTGCAGACACCTTTGCTCAGCTCGACATAAATCTTGAGCAGGACAAGTATGACGAAAACGCTCGCCGCCGAAATTCCCAGAATCTGAATTAGGAAGCCCGAATGCAGAAGAGCAGGGAGACTAAGAAGTGTCATTCCCTGAAAACATGGCGAAGAATTATCAGTTTATGTTAAAAAACGTCATGCACTGCTAGTAGTCCGGAGAGTTGAATTGACTATTTTACTCGTTTGTTGCCTTTTTTTTTTCCTTGACGAAGCGTTACTTTTTGGTGGGGATTAGGCTGGAGGGGAAAACCCTCAAGGTCGTCAAGAATCAAACTTGCGACATCGGAAGAATTTCTTGCTTTTTCTCTTATCACAAAACAAATTTCAAAAAAATTAACAATCAAGCCAAAAAAAAATAAAAATCATCCTAAAACGAATTAAAAACCTATCCAACCTATTTATACACCAAAAGTATTATTAAGAACAATGACATTTCCTTATATAAAAAGTTGTTTTTACTTTTTCTCGTTTGTTATCTTCAGCCAAGGTCGCCCCGAAGAATTTTCAAGAATCCTACAAATCCTTGGGTCAAAGTACAGATAAATTTGCAACCCAAATAAGTTTGTAAAACATGTTTCTAAATGTCCCCAAGCAATTGAGAGAGAAAAAAAAGGTAGGAATTACCACGAATTTTCAAGGAAATCACGTAGACATATAAGACGTTTATAGACGCTCTATAATTTTTTAAAAAATGGAACAACAACCTTGAAGAAACACGTACCTGCAAACTTTTTTTAAAAAAATCCTGTTTCTACTTGTGAATTAAAATTATGCAACTTTTTTCTCGCTTAGTTGCGAGTCGAAAATATGGGCCTTTTTTACCATAGAAAGTAAAAAATGGCTGAATTTTCCGATTTGAAGAGAGGAGGGACGAAAGTTATTTTTATACTCTTGACGTTTGGAAATAAGATCTTGAGACTTTTTACGATAAAAATGACCTCTGGTCTTATCGATCCGCGCCATTGGTTTTTCCTACCTCACGACCGCAATTTTGATTGGTTTTCATGGATTTTATACGAACATCTTTCTTCTCCACAGGGTTAACCCAAAATGTTGGGCTACCGGCCCAGGGGTTCAACGGACCCGCAATCCCAGTAGCGACGCCACTGTACTGACCACAAATTGATTACCAAAGTTTTCAACTTTCTTGAGAAAATAAAGAAAGTCAGGACACTTTTTCGAAAAAGGTTCGAAATTGATTGCGGCATTGATTGCGTAGAACCGTCAGGATCATTAACCATAAAGGAAGAGAATAAAGAGAAAGCGCTTCTATAAAAATGACTCATAAGTCAACTCATTAGTCAAAATGAACCTGTCCAGCTCGTTCAAAAAACCTTTACAAACCTAAAAATCACATTTTCTTTTCTAACTCAAATGTTAGAAAATTTGGCTCTAAAAATAACATGAACTCTACTCCAAGAGCCCAAGATTTTCTGGCTGTCATGAGTTTGAATGTTGTCAGTTTTTCGGCAATAAATAGAAAACTAATGGCTCTAGCGAAAAAAGTACTAAGTTCAATATTAATCTGCTATTAATTTCACGTAAAAAACTCAATTGAATTTTTTCGCTAAGACGAATAGTTTAGGAAATACTTAAGGAAACCTGGGAAAAAAATTGGATTCAAAGACTCGGGGTCTGAAGACCAAAAAGAACAAAAAAGATCGTTAATCGAATGAACGAAATAAATGAGATTTTTTGTAGGCCTCTTGATCTGATACACCTTGATCCACTGACCACTTTTTCTACTCTTTTCCTACCTTTGAAAGAATACATCAAACTAGAATTTTATATAATATTTACACTTTCATCTAGCTATAAATTTTTCCTCTATTCCACATTGATTATTCGAAACTTGAATCTAAAAAATGCAAAATCATGGCTTTCATTATAAAAAATATATTCATATCCTTATTGAACGTCCTGAAAATTGCAGGAAATTTCAAAACCTGTCGGTATTTCCTATATTAAAAACGATTCTCTGAAGAGCTGAAACGTACATAACACGTAAATCAAGAATGTCTAGGCAGGAATTTTTTAAACGTATCTTCCTGCTTTTACTCATTAACTTCGATATTTTAGATCATGTTTTCCTCCTTCAAAGAGACTTGATTATTTTGAAAAGAATAGTCAGGATGTGAAAAAACGACGCACAAAACGGTCTGAAAGGCAAAAAGTTTTTCAAAATGTCATTATCACGTAGAAAAAATATTAAAAGTAAGTTGTCTATTTGGAAGAAAATGAGTATTTGGCGAAAATTTTGTAAAAACTTGATCTAAATTGCGGCTGAGTGTACCAGAAAAATTCGACTGACAGGCGGCACCTCAGACAAACCCAAGATTAGTTAAGATCACTAGTTTTCCTAAAGACCGTGAGGGTATTACAATAAATTTCCTTATAGGAAGTTAAAAATACAGTTTTAGATTGACAGAAATAGAACTGGAAATTCCGTTGCTCATTTACTGTTAAAATTATCTCTTTTCAATTTACTATTTGAATATGTTTATTTAAATCTCCCCAACGCCAAATTCGCCTGATGATGGTCTTTGACGAGTCCGAAAATTTCCTAGAAATACTTTTCTGTTTGTCCACCTTCCCGCAGGGTCCATAATACCGTCTAATGAAAGTCAAGTAAAAGTGTAGGAGAATGAAAAATAAGGAAATAGTCCACCTGATGAGGCGTATTACGCCGAAACCGCTAGTGGAATAACCATTTTTTTTCATTCTTTCTCCCTCTGTAACTTTTAATAGCAACAAATTCTTTTCTATGTTTTGTGAGACAAAAACTATTTCTTGGGAAGTAGGAAATGGACACTTTCTTCAGTTTTTATGGCCTTCTGAATGCAACCTGTTATTGTAAGTTCTTTAAACATCATGATCGATAATTTGAGTTCCAAAAAGAAAAACAAATGCCCTAGCTGTAGACCCTTACCAGAAAATAAATAAAGAAATTGAATTAAAATGGAGAGTGGGAAAAAATATAAGTTCAAGGATTAGTTGTGGGTGTAGAAAAAGGTTTGTGGCAGACAAAAATAATAAATATTACTTACAGATATTGTTTAATCCTTCTTCTGGTGAATGCCTGGCCGTTATTACGGACGGTAGTCTTATAGTTTATAATGAGTTTTATAAGCATTCATCAGCGAAAGAGCTGGAGGGGAACAGAATTTCGAGGATAAGCCAAGCAAGATTCAACAGATCATTGAGCAAAGGAGGGAGAAGGAAAGAGAGGAGACACCTTCTAACTTCATACACTCAACATCCATTAAAGAATTTTCGACGTGAGCAACCTTTACGTCCGGCCAGAAGAAAAGAGGGAGAACCCGAACCTCTATGGCATTCTCTTTTGTTTTCGAAAGTGAAAGTCTTTTTTTTTAAACAATATTTTTCTATATTTACTCATATTCAATTTCACTAATTTCTTATTAATTTACACATTCAAATATTGACATAAATGACGAAAGAGATTTTTTATTTTATTCATCAATTAATTATTTATTGCATAATACCTTCCAAATGTTAATAATAATAATTTAAATAATAAAAAAAATTATTCAGTGAAAACAATTGAGGTATTGTTTAATTAATTAAAAAACTAGTAGGTAATTCCTCTTTTATTGATATAAAAATTTGGATTTTAACTTTCTCACAGATAGTTGAGTTTTTGTTTTTTTTTTAGTTTTAGTTGAGTTTTTTACTCGGCAATCTGCATAAACGATTTTTGGGATAGGAGCTTCACAACTGAGAAAAAATGAGTTTGTCAGTGGCGCCTGGGATGAACATTCAATGGAATTTCATGAAATTCTCAAATATTTCTTTCCTTGTAATCTTGAGAATTGAACTTTTTTAACTTCCTTAAAGAAGTTATTGTGATAACCTCCACGTCAGGTTTTTGTGGAAGGGTCTTCCAGACCCCGGATCTTTACCGAACTAAACTTTGTCTGTGGTGCCGGCCGTCCGTCCGTAGCATTTTTTTCCGGAACACTTTACGGGCACAATTTTCAACCGATTTTCACCAGGTTTTGCACCAATTTTTCTTTAGTCGGTGAACAAGAAACTAACGAGGGCGATTTTTGAATTTTGAGATGTGTATGTTTGAAATTTTAAAAAATTCGCTGCGGCTGAACAGTTCGTCCGATTTTCCCCAGATTTTCAACAATTACTCCTTATATTTTTTAAGAATTTTTGGTGAAAAATATTATCATTTTTTTTAACATTAATTATTTTAGTAGGGAGAAATTTCATACTTCCACGCCTTACGAGAGGGATCTCTCTTGGGCAAAATCCCATTATTTCTACCTCGATACTTAAAAAAATTTTCGAAAAAAAAGAACTTAAAAAATTTTTTAGAAAAAAAACGAGCAAACTAAAAAAAAACTCGGAAAATTTCTCGAAAAAAAATAAAAACCTCCCCCTCCGTTTTACTTTCTCTCCCTTATACTTCCCCTCCCATATACTTCCCCCTCCTATATTGTTACTTCTCTTTAAGAAAGTTTTTGTTGGAAGCTCTTCAAACTAGTACTTTTTTTTGTCAGTGGTTACACTAGGGCGTTAGGCTGAGATTGATCCAATCTTCGAAGGAAAAAAAAAAATAAATAGTAATAATAATAATAATAATAATAAAATAAAAGATATGAAAGAAGTTTTTTCACCAATGCTCACTTTCCTAGGGCTAAAAAAAGGGACCTCTCTTACTTACAATAACCCTACAGAGGATTCAATAAGACTTATTTTGAAATTTTACACTCACCCATGTTTCTGCTATAATTCCTTAACTCAACTGAGCCAAATAATACTTCTCTAAATAATAGAAGACCTCAAAATCAATGTAACTAGCCATACCATCGACGACCTCGACTCAAAAGAAGTATTGATTTTTTTCATTCCTTTTTCTTTTTTCTTTTTTTTTTTTTTTTTTTACAAAAATCAATGTATTTCCTAAATAAAGTAAATTATGTTCAAGTAAATTTTTAAGAGTGGTTACCACAGGAAAATTTTTTCAAAAATCGATTCAAGTATTTATGAATTTTTCCTATAAAATAGGTGGCAGAAAAATTTATTCTCAAAGTCAACTATTTGTTGAAAAATTTGATATTAAAATGGAGAGAGAGAAAAAAAAAAAGTTTCACCCCAAAATCGACAGATGTTTCTGATGAAAAAGGAAAGCTAATTTTGAAGAATAAGACATAAATGGTTGATTTTTTTATTTATTTACAAACATTAAGATCAACATGGTGTTCAATTAAGCGTATAAAAGTATAAAATAAAGTCAGGCTTATTCCCATTCTTCGTCAACTTCATAAGAGACAGAGCTTTTCTTTATAGTTTGATTGTTGATACTGCGAGTGGTGTGGAAGTCGTTGAAGATGTTATAACCGGACGGAAATCTGCTGGGGCAGTTGAGGACATGTTCATCAAATTCACTTTTCTCTATATATTCGGTAGCATCGAACGGACAGCGGAGTTTCGTCCCTGTGTACGTTTTCATACATTTGATTATGTGGCGCTGTAAACTCGTCCTTTTGCACACATGGGCCTCGTTTAAAGGACACTTCACCATCTCGACTTCCTAAAACATAAAATTTAAAGTTTTTACTAAAAAGGCAGTGTACAAGGCAGTTGGGAGAATGGCCTAAATGGTCGATCCTAAGATTAGCTAAACCTCTTGAGCTGAGGCATGTTCAAGGAGTTCGAGACCTACCCACAACTGGGGTAAACTTCTTGAAAGATCAACATCATTTTCGTCAGATTTTTTCAAATGTTTTCCTCAACTTTTTTTCCCATAACCAATTTTGTTAGGCCAAGAATCTCTCTTTTATTAGGAGTTTTTGGAACTTTTCTTGTTTATCTCCAGAAAAACACCAAAAACACCCATTCACCATTCACGTATTTTAGGTGTTTTTTCTGGCTCTTTTACCCGTGGTTCACCTGCTTTGTCAACAAAGAGAAACACATTTTAAGAAACAAAAGGAGTTTTCGCTTGATTTTTTTCACTCTAAAAATTTCACAGGAATTCAGGGCGTTTTCCTCAATTTTTTGATCGATAAGCCTGCCGTTTACCAGATTAAAAGAAGTTGTTTTTTAGAATATCAGCTACAAAACTCTCTTTTTATTGGGTTTTTTTTACAAAAATCTCATTCGACAGGATACGTAAAAGAAGACAAGGACCTTCCGAAGACACCCTGGGGCTTCTTGAGTTTGTGGGATGTTTCATCACCACTAATTTAGAATAGAAAGAGATGTGTTGTGTGTGAATTATTTGACTCTGATGATATTTAGATCATATGTTGTGGTCTGTAACAACATGTAACAAGTCCGTTACAAAGGGAGAAGGTATGATGTGCTGTGTCGAGCGATGATTTGCCAAAGATGCGGGTGCGGATGCTGGAAGGCGAACTGTCGAGCTGTGACGCAAGTGTCGCAGATGTCGAGAAGTTCGTTCCGAGGTTGAAAGTTCCACCGATTCAGCGGGTTGAAGAGGTGCGGAACTGCTGACGAGTTGAGGAGAATTGCTGGCGCCGTTGATGGAAGACCAAGAAGTGCCGGAAGCTATTCTCATTCTGATTGTTGACGTTTCATCGCGCCAGAGGCAACAAATTAAAAACAAAAGATGTATTGTTTTCATCAATTGTCCCAAAGGCCATACAGACTCCTAATAGCACAGGCGCCAGTACCTTGTGGGTACACAACATATGTTAGAATTATCAGGAAAGTCAAATACATCACACACAACACAACTTTTTTCTTTCTTAATTAGTTGTGATGAACCATCCCACAATTGGTGACCCCGACGTGATACATACCACAATTGGTGGCCTATGAGGAACACAAACACAGCGATGAAACAACAACAACAATATTTACACGTTCTCAACATACAAACATAGAACGAGAATAGCTTCCGGCGCGGCGCATCTTGATCACCCATCGATGGCGCCGGCAATGCCCTCAACTCATCAGCAGTTCCGCACCTCTTCGACCCGCTGAATTGGTGGAACTTTCAACCTTGGAACAAACTTCTCGACATCTGCGACACTCACGCCACAGCTCGAAAGTTCGCGTTCCAGCATCCGCACACTTCGGCACATCATGCTCGACACACAGCACCTCAGACCTTCACCCTTCTTTTCTCCGTGGTGGGACCCGATGTGGGTACACAACATATGATAGAATTATCATGAGAGTCAAATACATTAGACACAACACAACTTCTTTCTTTCTAAATTAGAGGTGATGAACCATCCAACAACCTCAACAAAATTTCCGATTAAAACGTCAAGAAGTACTACTAATCCCACATTGCGAGATATTCAGCGAATAACCACAAAAAATGTTTAAATATACTTACATAAACCATAATCGCTGCAAAAATGACAAATAGAGAGATAATCAAAGATAAAATACTTCGATGACGATCTACGTATTCCTTTCACAGCGGAAAAAGTTCAGAAGTCGCAAGAAACATGCGGGAAACGAACTTTGAACACTGTAAACAAAAAGACATACAATGAATGTAAACAAAACAACTTGGGTGGAGGCCCCTCCTCAGATAATTTGTTATACTTTAGAACTACAAGGGATATTTTGTGAAGTGGCCACACTGAATGACGTTATCAAAGCAAGGTCGAACTGTCACAATAATCTGGGAGATAACACTGATTATACATAACTGCGAAGATAATTGATAACTCGTTTAGATATTCACTAATAAGTTAGATTTGGCAATTTAAAAAGTGAAAATGGTCCAAGCATGGTATATGGATGATGTCGAAGGCGACCAGCGTGAGAAGCACATGAAAGACACCAACAGTTTTTTGGATTTGGGTGAAGTCGAGCGTTTGACAGGCGTCGAATATGTCAGAGTTGACCTCGGCGATACTGGGAAATTGGCTAAAATTAAATCCGAGCGTGGCTACAATTATGAAGACGAGTTAGTCTGCTCGAAGGAATGCCTTCCAAACTACGAAGAGAAGCTAAAGATCTTCTTCATGGAGCACCTCCATACCGACGAGGAGATCCGCCTTGTGCTCGACGGTTCAGGATATTTCGACGTCCGCGATAAAAACGACCAATGGATCAGAATCAAAGTCGAAGCCGGAGATCTGATTATTTTACCGAGCGGGATCTACCATCGATTTACCCTCGACACCAACAATTTCATCAAAGCCAAACGGTTTTTTAAAGGCGAACCCGTCTGGACCCCTCACAACAGGCCTGCTGATGATATGGATTGTAGAAAAGAATATGTTTCAAAAATGATCAAGGGATTTTAATTTTTCAAATAAAAAAACTTTTATCTTTATTTCATTGTCTCCCTTTCTTTTACTCCTCCCGGCATTTTCCGCCGGATCTTTCTAGAAGGATTACGACGAAACTATTCATCGGATTTTCTTATATAAAATATTTTTGGAAACAGCTCGTCAAACCCTACAATATGGCTGACGGTTTTTTTTGAAAAAACGTTTTAGTCGAAAAATAAAATTTCTATTTCCCAAAGGAAAACTTTTTCGGAAAAACTGCTCCCAAGACCATATGGGCATTTCCAAAATAAGGAGAACGAGCTTTTGTAAAAAATTTTCCGACGATTTTTAGTACTCAAATATTGGAAAGTAATTTTAGGGGCGAAAGTGCTGCTATCTCTTGTTTTAGAAACAAAATGCTCGGGCGGTATGATCCGCCTTAATAACCTGTTCTTCCTTTAACTTCCTCAAAGAGAAGTTATTGTTGCACCTGTCTGTTTTTGGGAGAGGGTCTTCCTGACCCGTAGTAAAACGGCACAATCTGTTTTTATAAAATATGTTTATTTATGAATAAATAAAATCAAACAAAAAAAAAATTAAAAACTCGGCTTTCCTCCTCTCCGAAAATGTTGATCAAAGTGATGACGTTGACTGGAAAAATATTGGAGTTGAGGGTCGAGCCGAGCGATAAAGTGATCGAAATAAAAGAGATGATAGAAGAGAAAGAAGGGATCCCTCCGGCGCAGCAACGTCTCATCTTCCGCGGTAAACAGCTCAGCGACGACCTGACCGCGGAATTTTACAAACTCAACGGCGGCGACATAGTCCATATGGTGCTCGCCCTCAGAGGTGGAGAGCCGAACAAAAAACAATAAAACTTTAATTATAAAACATATGTTTGTTTCAAACTGTTTAAAAAATCGTATAAATGAGGCTGAACCCTTTCAAACAAGAAGACTTCTTATATTTTTATTCACTACAAGCCGGAGTCGTCATATGCTCTTCAATCGGCATAGTACGTCCTTTCAAATTTATAAATATTTAATCCTTAATTCAGTTTTTATCAATAACAACTTTCCTGGTCAACACCATCTCTGAAAATCCCGAAGTCGAAAGTAAAATTCTAGCCGGTAAGTTTAAATAATTTAAGCCATTTTTTTATTTAAAAACTAGGCCAATATTGTTTAGTATTTATCTATTGTTCAATATCATTTTTGGCATTTTTGTTGGGACTCATTTCTGCATATCAGGTAAGTAAAATATGCCATTTTCCGACGTTTTTTGACAAAAATTACAGGAAAGGTTTTCCGTTATTTATGTTTCTTTAGGTCTTCAAGTTTTGGCGTTTTTGTATTGGATTACGCTGGTGATTTTGGGACTTTTAAACGTTCCTTCTTTGACAAGGTTGGGCCTTTATAGGTTAAAAAAATGGTGGTAAAAATAGAAAGTCATTGGGTTTCAAATAACCTCCTGTATATCCTAATGGGTTATAAATTAGGCAGGTTTGTATCGATAGTAAATGCGCCGAGACTTTATGGCTTCAAGACGCAGGATGGCGTGAAGAACTGAAGATATGCGACCCGGAAGATCTTCAGCTTCCACGATACTACAAGAACTCAAAATCCGGATGGAACTACCCAAAAGAAGGGAAAGACGCCAAAAGTATTCATTTAAGCGAAGACTACTTCGACCGCTTTAAAAACGTCGTCGATAACCTCTATAACACTCGTGAGGGAAATATTGGACTTCTTTCAATTTCTATTGTTTATTCATTTTTTCTTACTGGTTTGTTTTACAACCCTTACTGCGCAAGACATTTATTTTCTTTTTAGCGTACTTTTCGTACAGCATAACAACTTTGGTTTCTTATAGAAATGAGTTAGTCGAGTTTGAAAAGGAAGATAAATGATTTTTTGTGAATTGTTAAACATATTCTATTTATATAAATAAATATTGATGGATTGATTCTTTCAACTCATTTCTTTTAATATTTTTGGCTGAAAGGAAGGTTTGTCTTTTTCTGCGGAAGTTTCCTTAACAAAAACATCAGCCTTCTCTGAGAGTGTGAAAGTACTGGAGAGAAGGTTCATCTGGGGAAACTGGCAGATCTATAAGTGTCTTCTGGAGACTGATGGAGCTCACGAGAACTCTGCCAATCTTCAGAAATTAATCCCTAGGGCAGAGGCAGCAAAATAAGCTTTTGCGCAGGGAGCCATTTTGGCATCACCGCCGGCAAATTAAAAAAATCTTCCTTCCTCAACCTGTTAGTTGCATCAGGAAATAAATTGAGGCGCTCCGGGTACGAAGGGCGAACTCAACATTGGACAACTTTTTTTTTCATTCTCAGATTCTAGACCTCTTGGAGAATACACCTATATAATTTTTATGTTGAGTTCGCCCTTGTTTTCCCCCTTTAAATACGTAAAAACCGATATGCGGCAAAGCTCTAACTGCGATATCCGAGCGGGTACGAAGGGCGAACTCCACATCCTATTCCACAACTCCCACTCCTTTTCCCATTCCAGGGCATGATTTTCTGTTGAGTTCGCCCGTAACATAAAACTTTAAAATGCGAATATCTCGAAACTACGTTTTGTTGAGTTCGCCCTTCCTACCCGGAGCGCCTCAATTGTCCTAAAGTGGTTGAAACGTACCAACTAATTCGTTTTTTAGGGCATTACGTCTTGATTGTAATTTATGGGCTCTTCACGTTTGCTGGCTTTTTTATCGGCCTTTTGTCAGCTTATAAAGTAAGATGGCGGAGAAATTTTATTCTATTTTATTCAAATTTTATAGGAAAGTCGCCCTTTAGCGATGACCGCTGCAGTACTTCAGTCAATCATGTTCATTTATTGGTTCGTCTTTTTATGCATATCGTTTACAAACAAGCCCAATTTGATTCGGTAAGTACAAGAGATTGTGGCTGTAAGAACTTGCGCAACCTCAAAGAGAAGTTATTGTAAAATCCTCCATATTCGTCGGGGGAGAGTCTTGCAGAATTTTTCTAACCTCCTTCGACCATTGGTAGACCTCGAGGGATGTCTTAATCGAATGATTTCGTCATTTTCCGGGTACATTTTGATTATTTTTAGAAAGATTTGTATTGACATGCGATGTCCTGATCATCTCTGGATTCAAGATTCTCGATGGAGAGCATACACGAACACTTGCGACCCGGCAGATTTGAAACTTCCCCTTCTGTCATTTTCAAAAAAAGGAGAATCTCAATCGGTTTTTCTATTTCAAAAAATTTTTGATTTATTAACGCCTTCTAGATCGAACTTACCAAATTAAATAACGATTCATCGGAAGTTCATAAACGTAATTTGATTGAAGAAAAAGAGGCGGACTTCGTCGATTTTCAAGCGCAGTACGACGTCCCTGATGTCGAAGAAAAACTTTGGGTCCCACAAGGTTCTTCCGTCGGGCAAAAAATCTACATGGGCGCATCCATCTTCCTCTCCATATTAATCGGCTGTAAGATATTTTGATAATTTTATCACATTTTTTTCTCCCAGTATATTTACTTTACAGCATAACGAATTTGATTTCATATTGGTATGAACTAAGGGAACTTGAAGAATTGGAAGGTTATTATTAATTGTTTAAATTAAAATAAAAGCAATTTTTATACAATTTCTGTCTTATTTAACGAAAAAAAAAATTTTCTCCAAAAATGATGTCATTTTACTATGACGTCATGGTTGACATCACGTGGGTCGATAGAAGAAAATCTCAAGTGAAGTGTTCAAAGCCCTTAAATCTAGGACAAGATAACTGCTCAATTTTTAA
Organism: Orius insidiosus; assembly: GCA_014119065.1. NCBI lineage: Eukaryota > Metazoa > Arthropoda > Insecta > Hemiptera > Anthocoridae > Orius > Orius insidiosus. The sequence continues at coordinate 9,497 of JACGAQ010002221.1, read as the reverse complement.
GTTTTTTAGTGTTTAATTTTTAGATTTATTATTTATAAAAATAAAATGTTATTTATTTACGATTTAAAATCGGAAATGAAGAAGTTGAGGTGAAAAAAACTTGAGTTTTATATGCATTTAAGGACTTAGTAAACAATGAAACCTGGGAAAGGTTTGGTAAGTTTTTTTCTCCCCGATGTTGTTTATGAGAAAGAAAATGTTTATTTTGGTTTTTTTAGGCCAATAATACGGGCCCGATGGACTTGGTTGCTCCAAGGCCTCCACAGACGCAGCTTTTTCAGAAGGTCTTCGTCCAAAGAGACTACGGCGATGGGACAACCGTCAAATTTCAGTCTCTTTTCCCTCCGGAGCTTGAAGGAAAGGTAAACGCCTGAAAATTGTTCAAAAGTAGAAGTTGAAGCCAACATTTTTTCGTTCCTCTGGTGGCTGGTGTGTGGACGGTTTCTGGTTATTCATCATTTTTCTTTATGCATGTCAAAATGACCAGTGGTCCTGTCCGTCTTAGTGGAACCTAAGAGTTCAACTGTTGGTTGTTACCATCCTCGTCTTTTAAAAAAGACCAAGACCAATGGTCTGAATGAAATCGGTGATGGCTGGTGGGAAGGGTGGTTTTCTGGAATAACTCAAGATGGCAACAGTTTCTGGTTGCGTGTTACTTTTTTTGTTCATTCTCAAAAGAAAGTTAATGTATTAGCCTCATGGGAAAATGACCAGTGGTCCCTGTGTCAAGTTCTTCAGGCAACATGTCCGTCTTAGTGGAACCCAAGAGTTAAACTGTTGATTGTTACCATCCTCGTCATTTAAAAAAGACCAATGGTCTTAATGAAAGTGGTGGTGACTGATTCGATGGGTGGTTTTCTGGAATATCTCAAGATGGCAACAGTTTCTGGTTGCTTGTTACTTTTCTTGTTGATTCTCAAAAGTAAGTTATTGTATTAGCCTCATGGCAGTATGACCAGTGGTCTTAATCGATTCTTATAGTGATTATGTCCTGTAGTCATAAGGATGGTAAGTTCAAATGGCCCTGCTGGGTCGATCTGCTCTGCTTGGTAGTGTTGTGCCTGTAGTCCTCAAAATCACCAAGAAAACGGCCTAATAAGGGTGTTAAGTCCCTGTTTGAATTGGGTGCTGATAGCTCAAAAACCTCCTGAAATGGGTGTTTCTACACCAAAATCGGCTTTGTCAAAGAGGCTGGTAGATACGTAGTAGTTAAGCAACTTATTCACCGATATTTGGGCCGTTTTCCTCCATTTTCTGGTCTAGAGAACTCAGTTTAATCCGCCGTTCGTTTATCATCTACCAATTCTTAAGTCGTTTTCCTTTGATTGTTGGTGTAGGATTTTATGGGGTTTTGATCTTTCAGCACCCAATTTAAACGGATGTTCAAGCATTTAAATTCCTGTTTTGGGCCGCTTTTCTTGATTTTTGGTGTGTAGATATTCGTTTTTTGGGTATTTGAGCGTTCAACATCTTTTGGGTCGTTTTCCTCTGGTTGAGAAACCCGGGACCTTTCTTTACATTCTTTGCCCCAGAGAACCCTTTCATGATGATCGTCCTCATTGGATTAAGTCCAATGGTCTTTACGAAACCCGACATTTTCTGTGGCGCCAGGTGTAAAGGCTGGTTTTCTTAAATAACTGATGATGAAAATTTTTATCCAAATAAATTAATTTGTCTTTTTTTTCTTTCTTGTAGCTGGATAGAGCAGCTTTTGAAAACACAGTGAGCCAACTGAACGCGTATTTTCGTGAAGCCGAAGACGGGAACTGCTCCACATACTGCGAAGGATGCATGGCATGTCTCACAGCGTATCTCATGTACATTTTTACTCAAACACATTTTGAAAAGGTAATTCCATCTATTTAATAATGATTTTTGCATTAATTTAATTTTTTTTAGTGTCTAAGAAAAGTCGCAAAGTTCGTTCAAGAACAAAATGAAAGGGTTATAAGCCGAGGGGCTTCTTCTTACAAATCCGGTCGACAGGGGACTTCGAGTTGTATCCTTTTATTTTAAAATTTTAATTTGCTCATTTTAGACTGTTTTTAGATAGTAAATAAGGATTTGTGTTTGAACCCAGATTTCAATGTTTGAAAAGATTGGGCATTTTTAGTTTTTACAATATTTTCAACCCATATTATAGTCTTTTAACTTTCTCAAAGAGGAGTTATTGAGTTAACCTCCATGTATGATTTTTGGGTGAGGGACTTCACCCTGTAGAAATCTATAGAGAAAAATTGATTTGGGTCTTACCAGGAAACCCCACTCAACCAGATTTACAGAGAAACCCTTTTGTTCCAATTTAATTGAGTTTTTTGGTTGGAAAACACTTTTTTAAATTGGATTTTTAGGTTTTATTTCACTGACTGCTGGAAGAGTCTTTCGCCAATTTTTTTGGAAACTTCACCTCTGAAAATTCTGTCCTATTTTCACAATGTCTTTTATATTATTTATTATTGTTTTAACTTCCTTAAAGAAGTTATTATGATACCCTCCTTGTCGGGTTTTTGGGGAAGGGATTGATCTTTACCAATCTCAACTTTGTCTGTGGTGCCGGCCGGCCGTCCATCCGTAGCATTTTTTTCCCAAACACTTGACAGCCACAGTTTTCAACCGATTTTCACCAAATTTTCTTAAGTCGGTGAACAAGAAACTAACGAGGGCGATTATCGCATTTCGAAAAAATGGCGGAGATATGTCTGTTTGAAATTTTAAAAAATTCGCTGCAGCCAAACCGTGTTCGTCCGATTATCACCAAAATTTCACCAATTACTCCTAATATTTTTTGGTGTAAAAAAATGACAATTTTTTTTTACAAGTAATAATCAGAAGGGAGAAATTTCATACTTCCACCTGGTACAAGAGGGACCTCCCGTTGGCAAAAATCCCATTATCTCTACCTTGTTACTTGGAATATTTTTCGAAAAAATTTTAGGCACTTAGGAAAACTTAAAAAATTTTTGAAAAAAAAACTTCCACTTCTGTTATACTTCCCCCTGCCTTATACTTCCCTCCTTTATACTTCCCTCACCTTATACTTCCCCTCCTTTATACATCCCTCCTCTTATACGTCCCCTCCTTTATACTTCCCTCACCTTATACTTCCCCTCAGGAGGAATCTCTTCAAACTACATAGTACTTTTAATATATTTTAGCCGGATTAGTGATTCTTTGCTGCTCTTAAATATTCCCACTATTCTATTTTCTATCAAATTCTTACCGAATATTCCGTACTCTGTAATAAATCTTTTTTAGGTGTATAATTAGTCATTTTTACTTCTTTTTTAGCTTAATTTTGCTGTTTAGGACTTGTAATAATTATATTTTCCTTAACAACCCCTTACAGATAGAGATATCGATATTGGATCAGCCGATCGTGTCGAGAACGTGACTTTCTTTATCCGAATCAACTGAAGAGTTTTTCATGTGATGAAATTACTGGATCCTTTCCTTATCTGTCAGCCGCCCTTACCTTTGTAATATCTTCGTCTCCTATCATATTTTAGGGGAAAAACACACTTTTTAATGTACTTACCTTCTTAGTTATCCCTCCATTTTTTATTTCATCTTGTCTCTCTCGGTTTCCGGTCCGTTTGTGCCTGAATTTTATTATTAAAAAAATTGTTTTTATATCTTTTGTTTTGCCATAATGTGGTTTTTTTGTCTTCAAGTTATTTTTGAAAAATAAGGTTTCCTTTTTGAGCCATTTCTGATAGATTAGAATGTAAAACAAATACAAAAATAAAATTTTCTCCATAAACCATAAATTTAAAATTATACAGGGTGGCCACCATAGCTAGATTGAATATCCTGTTTAATAATGAATAAATAGGATCACAAGAAAAAAGAAAACCTTTTTTTATTACATTTGTTTTGGGAGTAAGATAAAAAATTTTCCTAATTTTTTGTTTAGTTTTTTGTGTATACAAAAGTTGATTCGGATTTATTGTCGTTTTTTCAGGCTTTTTTTTCTCCATATTTTTTCCTTTGTATAGCAAATTTTATTTTTTTAAAATATTAAAACTCTAATTTTGGTTGTCAATTTTGGGTGATATCGTAGTTGTTAAAAGTTTTAATTTATTTATTTGATTTATTGCAATATGTATCGAAAAATGTTGTTGACTATACTTATTTTATTTACTATCTTGACTTTAGCGCTAATTAGTGTGGACTATCTACTAAAAAGAATTTAAAAAAATGAAATTTCACTTCTATTCTCCTCCCCATTTCGCTCGCCTTGCGGTGTAAAAACGAGATAACATTGTGACTATGTAATACTAATTTTTATTTATTGTAAATAAATATATTTTGTATGAAATTCCTTGATTACATTAGATTATCCTAACGGATATATGTCCCATATTCGGTTTGAAGAGCTTCCAACGATAACTTCCTCAAGGATACAGGAGGAGGAAGTATTAAGTAGGAGAACTAAATTTTTGTAAAAGTTGTGAAATAAATTTGGTGGGTATCGCAGTAAGTCTTGAGGAAGTTAGAAATTTTAGGTATTTTTTGTTGTTCGTTTTCTGTTTTTTGAAAAAAAAAAATAAAATTAAGTACCTAATAAATCGCCATTTTATTTCCGTTAAAAAATTCTTGAGGAAGTTAAAAAAAAAAAAAAAAAAATTATTTTGAAAATTTTATATCAAGGTAGAAATTCAGTACGGTTAGCCAAAGAGAGGCCGCCCTCGAGCCGGCGAAGTGACTCACATTTCTGCCTAGAAAAATTATTAAGTAAAAAAAATTTTGGAAAATTAAAATTTTAAAAACATGGAAAATTTTTAATAATTCAAGGAATGTTTAGTGAAAATTTGGTGAAGATCGGACCAACAGTACGCCCACAGCGCTCATTTTAAATCTTTGAACAGTCATATCTCCGCCATTTTGAAAAATTTCGAAAAAAGCTCTCGTCATTTTCAAGATTTCTGTGAAAGGAAGCTTGTGTATAAATTTGGTGAAGATCGGATGAAAATTGCGGCCGTGAAGTGTTCCGGAAAAAGTGGCGACGGACGGCCGGACGGCCGGACGGCCGGCACCACAGACAAAGTCAGGATCGGCAAGATCACTTATCAGATTTATCCTACGGGGTCTGGAAGACCCTTTTCTAGTAACAGGGGGTCGGAGGGTATCACAGTAACTTCTTGAGGAAGTTAAAAGCTAAAATTTTTCGATAGGAGGGTCTCAGTTCAATACCATTCCCTACAGCTAGGCTGGCTGGATGTACAGGGTGTCCCAACAAGAGTGTACCATCTACTTTAGGGCAAAGCAATTAGTTCTAGAAAAAAAAAATCCAAACCCCCCTTATTTTTAACTACCTTAAAGAAGTTATTGTGATACCCTCCACGTCGGGTTTTCTTCCAGACCCCGGAGGGTAAATTCGAATATGGATCTACACCGATCTCAACTTTGTCTGTGGTGCCGGCCGGCCGTAGCATTTTTTTCCGGAACACTTTACGGCCACAGTTTTTATCCGATTTTCACCAAATTTCACACAAATTTCTTTAGCCGGTGAAAAAGAATGTAGCGAGGGCGATTATTGTATTTCGACGAAATGGCGGAGATATGTGTGTTTGAAATTTTAAAAAATTCGCTGCGGCCGAACCGTTAATCCGATTTTCACCAAATTTTCACCAATTACTCCTTATATTTTTTAAGAATTTTCGGTGTAAAAAATTGCCACTTTTTAATTATTATTTTTTTTAGTAGGGAGAAATTTCATACTTCTACCCATTACGAGAGGCACATCCCTAGGCCAAAGAGCCCATTATTTCTACCTTGACACTTGGAAAAATGTCCGAAAAAAAGAACTTAAAAAAATTAGAATTATTATTTATTTAACTCTTCACTTACGGGTTGCCCCAAATAGTGAGTACAGGAACAATATAGGTACTATAAAATATATAAACATTAAATATAAAATATAGAAACATAAAAAATTTATATAAAAAATAAAATAAAATGAGGTAAATATATATATATAATTAAATATAATAATTAAAAAAAACTTAGAAATTTTTTATAAAAAAAACTTCGAAAATTTTTCGAAGAAAAGAAAAAAACTCCAAAAATTTGTTTAAAAAAATCCGGAAAATTTTCGAAAAAAAAACTAGGAAAAATTTGTTGAAAAAAAAAAACAAAAAAACTTCCCCCTTCCTTATTCTTTCCCTCCTTTATACTTTCCCTCCCTTCGTTATATTTCGTTCCCTTATACTTCCCCCTCCGTTATACTTCCCTCCCATATACTTCCCCCTCCGTTTTACGTCCCTTCCGTATACTTCCCCCTCCTATATACTTCCCCTTCCCAATATACCATATTGTTGCTTCTCTTTAAGAAAGTTTTCGTTGGAAGCACTTCAAGCCAGTACTTTGACAAGGAATAGACTCCATTTGGTAGATTTTGGTTTTGGTATACAGGTATCCCAGAGGTTTACTAACTTCGTTATTTTATAAGAGAACCCCTATTTTTTATTTCAGATTCGTAATCTAGGCGAAATTTCAAGTTGATTTGACTAGTCATATGACGCTTTGGACAACTTTAAAAAATGCCTAAAATGAATTTTAGACCCAAAAAATGCTAAATTTGGCATTTTTTAAGTTGCCCATAGACTTTTTTTCCAACTTACGTTTTTCTGACATCATAAAATGTCCTGAATCCTTGTCTTTCTACTAGATTGAGCAAAAATACGGGAAGAATCTAAAACTTAAAAATAGTCTATGAATAAGCCATTTGACTCTCCGATTACGCCCTGTAATAATAATTATTGAATCAATTTCAAAGTAATGACGCCTTGAGTACTCATCCTTTTTGATCTTCAGCCGACTCTTTCTTTAATAGAATATTTATGATTCAATGATAATATGTAAAGGTGAACAAAAAAAATTAGAGCCCCCGGGTACGGAATTCTTTGAGGGTTATTTTTTTACACCGCACGTGCTATAATGAAATGCTGTCCGATATACTTAAGGGTGATACCGCTCTAATGGGAGAGGGAGAGAGTCTTCATTTCTAATATTTGTTTTTTCTGAATCTTAGATTACTATTTACTCAATAGACAATCAACCAAACACCGGGAAAACAATTTAAAAGTGGCGTCTTTCCTAAAGTGATAATTTTTTCTCTCTCGCATGTAAAGCTCGGGTTATTCAAATGACACATCCCTCCCTAAATACTTGACATTTGACGTCAGCTGCTTCTCGACAAAATAGACCGAAAAAAAATGAAACTAACCCGTGTAAACAAGTCGATTTTTTGTATTTTTATTCCCTGCAAGCCGGGGTCGTTATATGCTCTTCTATAGGACTTGTAAGTTTTCTCCTATTTACATTTAAGCTTTAATTTAATTTTTAGTTTTTATCAATCACCACACTAAGCGTAAACTTAGCTTCTGAAAACTCCGAAATCGATGGCCTCATCATTTTTGGTAATTTAAAAACTTTTTAGAGGGAATGTTTCGCCATATCGTTTTTAACTATTTTCATTTAGGACACTACAGTTTGATTGTAATTTTTGGACTGATTTCCGCCCTTTCATTTTTTATTGCCTTATTATGTGCTTATCAGGTTATTTCAATGAATTAAATTAAAAAAAATTAACTCAAATTTTTCAGGAAAGTAAAACTCTAGCTTTGGCTTCTGGAATAATGCAATTAGTCATGTTTTTATATTGGCTGGCATTTTTAGGTGTGTCTTTTATCGACGAGCCTTATTATATAAGGTTGTATTTTGTTTTAAATATTACTTTTATTGATGCAATTTATAGGAGAGTGTGTTGGAAAATAGATGCCCTGACCATTTATGGATTCAAGATTCAAGATGGCGGGTGAATCCGGGATTTTGCGACCCTGTAGATTTAAACTCCCTATGCTTCAAAATAAGACCACCACACCACCGGAAAGCAAGAAAGTATGTACCTATGGCCACATTCGTAGGCTATAATATTAATTTTAAAAATTGTTTTTGTTATAGAACGTGGATGAACAGAATGATCAGATATGAGTACGACACAACCGATTTCGGTGACAAAGAACGATTCTGAGTCTCGTAGAGATGAAACTAGACAATCGATTTCTGCGGAAAACGAGGATTACGACACTCCTGGCGGAGGAAACGATAAAGTATGGCCGACTTATGGCGGAGTCGGACGAAACGTCTTGAAAATCTTATCCATCTTCTTCAGCATCGTCATTGGAGGTAAATAGACTGACTTGATGAGAATTGTTTTATTTTTTTCTTTCAGTTTTTTATGTGTACAGCATTACGACTTTATTTTCGTACAGAAACGAACTAAAAGAACTTGATGCACTGGAAGAATAAATTTATGTACCTACTCCTACAGTCTTGATAAACACCTCTTCGACGTTGAGGATGCAACATGTGCCATCGCCTTTTGGCTACTTTTCAGGAGAGGCAAAAAACTGAATCGTTGTCTTCAGATTTAGATGTTCATTTTTGGCGGTTGAACTGCTTTCTGACCATTTTTTTTTTTACAAACATAAGTTAACTGACCGACGGCGACGCCGAGGTAAATTTCGCTTCTACTCGTATTCTATTAAAATGATATTTTGCCCAAAATGCGAGTTAGCACATGTTGCATCTTCAATGACGTCTTATTGGTCTCTCCTCTTATTGCCCTCTACTTCTCTATTATCTCTACTTTTTGGGTTATATTTTTTACTTTCTCAAAGGGAAGTTATTGGATTACCTTTATGTCCGGACACCTTGAAAATAAGGAAGGCATTTTAGCTATAGCTGGCACTATGTGCTACCATAGCGCGTTAAACAAAACTTTTTGACAGACGGATCTCCGCCATTTTTTAAAAATTAAAAAAGCTAATGACATTTCCAACTAGCTGCGACAGACGATTTTGTAAAAATTTGCTGAAAATAAGATGAAATAGACGCCGTGAAAATGAGAAAAGTTCCGGATGAAATGGCCTTAAAAAGCTGAATATGGCGTGGATGTCGCAACAATTTTTTCTTTAATAGTTGAAACACATGGTGCATGCGCAGAAGGATTTGAACGTCATATGTGACGTCGTTCAATCGTTTTTCCGTCAAATCTGAAGTCATCTGATGTCAAATTTGACGTGCAGATCCTTCTGCGCATGCTCCAGGAGTTTCAAATCGGTCTCAAACTGCGGTTGGAACAAGGCAAATAAAAAGCTCACATATTGATAAAAGGGAGTACTTATAGGTAGATTTTGAAGAAAAGATATGCCAGACGCAGCTCAGACAGAATGAATTGTTTAGACAAGCGTTTTGTGATTTTTCGGTTTTTTTGAAATGAAATAAACTTCCGATGTACTTCCCCTCCCTCTTACTTCCCATCCGTTATACTTCCCCTCCCTTACCTTCCGCTAGGTTATACTTCCCTCCCTTATACTTTCCCCTGGGTATACTTCCCCTCCCTTATACATACTTCCCCTCCCTTATACATCCCCTTTTTATACTTCCCTTCGGTTTTTATATTTTAAAGCGTTTTCCTTTTTTTTTGAGTG